>OZ037993.1:8405204-8430204 GCA_964035705.1 Porites rus
GGCTACATGCAAATTCCAAACAAAGACTGACGTGAAGAAAGGAAAGTGTCGCAAAATCCTCTGGACATCATTGCAGTTGTCTGGTGTTGTTGAAAATACGCTAACGTACCAAAAAGCAGCTCTCTATTAAGGAAAAACGGACCTGAATAAACAGTGTTTTCAATTTTGTGAAACAGTTGAATAAAGGTCGGGGACCAGCACCCACCCTGAACTAAGTTCTAAGAAATGCCGGATATTTTACAATCATTCTCAGAAGCTACTTAACGTCAAAACATGTCAAGTAAGCCTCTTTGATTGGTTTATAACATCATTTCTCGAGTTCAATCATACACAAAATCTACAAAAAGACTCCAATGTATTTAACACAGTTTTCGCCGTTCCGTCACGTTTACCGCTTTCGCGACCGCCAACACAGTCAGCATGGATATTCAAACCTTGTTAAACAACCTCCATGAAGAGTTATCATGTTCTGTGTGTATGAGCAAGTACACCGATCCAAAACAGTTGCCGTGCTTGCATAGTTTTTGCCTTCATTGTCTAAATGGGATTCAACGAACGAGTGGCAGACGAGATAAAATTGCGTGCCCAGAGTGCAGACAGGAATTCAAGGTCCCTGATAATGGAAACCTTAAAGCTTTGCCAACAAACTTTCGTATTAACAGCTTGCTCGATGTATTAGCTATAAAGGAGTGCAACACAACCGGAGTTAAGTGTGGAAATTGCGACGAGAGAACTAAACAAAGCCATTATTGTTTCCAATGTTACGCTTTCTGGTGCGAAGAGTGTATTGGTCTCCACAATAGGATCAAGGCGAATAAAGATCACTATGCCCTGGCATTAGAAGACTTTCAAGATCAAGACTTTGAGAACATTTTAAAGAGGCCAGAATTTTGTGCAATGCCAGGCCACGAAAAGAAAGAAATAGAGTTCTTTTGCAAGATTTGTGAAGTCTCAATTTGTAACGCTTGTGCGTTGACCGATCATGATGGGCACGGAAAGATTCTTCTAGAACTCGCGGCGAGTGAACGTAAGTTAAAAGTTAAGTCTGCGATTGAATCTCAGAAGAAAAGAGCTCAAACAAAGAGAAGCAAAATCACCAAACTTGACGAAAGCCTTAATGAAGTTCAAGAACAAGCCGCTCGTGTGAAGAGAAACGTACAAGAGTATACTGACAGCATTCATGCAGCCATTGAAGCAAAGAAACTGGAGATCTTTGATGATGTGGAACGAAGGACAAAAGCATCTCTTCAAGAAATTGGAAAGCAAAAAGGCGAATTTGAAGAACAGGCTAGACGACATGAATCAGAAATAGAAGATACTGAAACACTTTTAAAGCGAAGCACAAGCGTTCAACTCATGCAACCGAACGAGCTGTTGGACAAAATATTAAAGGAAGAAAAGAACCAAGAAGACGGAAGTGATCGTGATGACTGTCCATTATTTCAGAAATTTGTTTTTGTAAAGAATCACAAGTTATTTGATCTCGTAAGCGCTGAACAAATTGGTTCCCTTAAAACAAGAGCGCTACTATCAAGTGCTGATGGAAAAGGAATCAATGAAGCAATTGTTGGACTTGAAGCACAGCTTGTTGTGACAACAAGAAACAAGAAATGTCAACAGTGGTATGATAATAATGACTGTGTCACACTGGAAGTTAGGAATCTTCAAAATGATAACTGCGCTGCTGAAGTGCAAGTCCAAGATAACAAAGATGGTACTTACAAGATCAAATACTTTGCCAAAGAAACAGAAACATGCAGTGCATCAGTGAAGGTTAATGGAGAACATATCCGTGGCAGCCCTTTTGAGGTTCATGTCAAACCCAGACAGTTCAGATCTGTGTTATCTTTTGGAGAACAAATATTGAAGCTTCCTTGGGGGGTAGCAGTAAATGAACAAGATGAAATTGCAGTCAGTGACGTTGGTAACCATAAAATTCATTTATTCAAGAGCGATGGAACTCATATTAAATCTTTTGGTGGAGAGGGTGCTCAACACGGTGAGTTTGACTTCCCCTCCGGAACAGTGTATCGTGGTGACAATATTATTGTGGCTGAACAGGGCAACCATAGAGTTCAAATGCTAAGTAGACAGGGGGGATACCTTTGCCAGTTTGGGAGGGAAGGAAGTCTTGATCACCAACTTAACTATCCTACTGGTTTATCTATTAACAGTGATGGAAATATCATTGTAGCTAATAGGGAAATCAAATTAATCAAGATCTTTTCCGCTGATGGGCAGTTTTTAAATAAACTCGGCACAGAGGGCTCTTTCACTAAACCCTATCACTGTATTCAACATGACAACTATCTTATAGTATCAGACAAGGGTGATCATTCTGTAAAATTCTTTGACAGGAAGGGTAACTTTCTTTACAAATTTGGGAAGAAGGGAAACGCAGACGGGGAGTACAACGACCCTTGTTGCTTGTCCATGGACAAAGCAGGACAACTGATGGTTTGTGATACTAAAAATCACAGGATTCAGGTGTTTGATCTGAGTGGAAAATTTGTCGCTAAGTTTGGAACAAAAGGAAGTGGGGTTGGTGAGTTAAATTTACCGCCCTCGGCAGCAGTTCTTAGTGATGGTAAAATAGTTGTCTGTGACCTCAACAACAGTCGTATTCAGATTTTTGAATGAAGCAGTTTAGTTGCAGTATCAAAGAATTTAATATTTTGGCTGTTTCTTTTAAATCTTTTCATATGAATGGTAATGTAATACATGGGTTTTTTAATTTACTTTTGGTTTACAATGCTTGTGGTTAAAACTTTGTTGAGAACAAAGTAGGGAGAATTGAATTCAAAATTTTAATCTCTATTGATACGCCAACCTTTATAAAAACGGTAAAATTAGCCAAAATTATCGAAAAATAAATTCTTGGTTGTTCATGTCTACTTTTACAATTTGTTATTTGTTTAAATATTTTATTTTTTCTTCTTTATCGTGTTATGTAGTCCTCATCCATATAACTAATTTTTTATTTAATTTCATTTATTTGTATATGTTGTAGTTAATTTTTCTTTTGTTTCAACTTCATTAGCATCATTACTATACCCAAAAATTACCTAAGATAAAATATTAACTACAAGATAATATACTGTAAACTTTCCTTAGTTAGCCTTTATCTTAATTTCTTATTTTGCACGGACTGTCCCGCCTCGAATAGCCTTGCTAGCTGCGGGCAGTGCTTCTGTTATATATTTGTTTATTAACAAAGTTTGTTGTTGTTGTTGTGGTTGGTAGAAAAGCTGTTTCTCTAAGAATAAAACTTTCCTTTTTAAAAAAGCATTTTTATAACTTTTGGGCCATGTTTATTTAGTCTTAAGATTTAAAGCTTTTTGTCAATTATTATTATTATTTATTTTTAATTATCGTTCTTGTTAAGCGTTGTTGAACCTTAAGGATACTGGCGCCATATAAATATTTTATTATTGTTGTTAGTATTACTATTATTATTATTATTATTATTATTATTATTATTATTATTATTATTATTAACCTGGACTGTTATTAGACGATAAATGTTAATGTAGCCGCCAAATTCAACGGTAACCAGCATAAGATACAATTTAGCAATTTGTTCAGTGTTTTTTGTGTAGGATAGGAATCTGTTAAAATTGTTGTTTGTTTGTTTGTTTATTTTCCTGTGGCTCCTTGACAAAGCACTAATCTGGAAACCGTTATTAGAAAATAAATGATAATGTAGCCGCCAAATTCAATGGTTACCAGCGCGTAAGCATAAGCATAAGGACATAGGCACTCGCAGAATGGCATATCTGACAATTCCGCTCAATATCAGCTCTCCTCAACCCGATGATAAACAAGATGGCGGACGAAACGTCTCCCATATTGCTTTTGATATGTTCGCATGAAGTCTGGGTCAAAGTGGCCTATGACTGGTCCACGGCCTTGTGCTTATGCTTGTGCTTATGTCGACCCCGTTTTCACTCTGAGTCAAAGCTACGACATAAGCATAAGCACAAGAAGAACGAACTTGTCCATTTTTCTTCTGCTTATGCTTATACTTATGCTTATGTCGACCCAGTTTCCACTTCCTTACACATGTGCTTGAGCTTTATGCTTATGCGCTAGTGGAAACCAGACTTTAGGAAACTGTCATTCCTTGAATCTCAATGTTTCCTGGGACAAAAAGCTAATTACATGTACTTCCCACAGGACCACAAACTACAGCATGACCAAAAGTTAAGACTCTGAGGAGTAGTGGATAAGGCACCGAATTAACCTTTTCTTTGTGGATTTAATTAACTTTTTGAGTGGTATAAATTAACGCAGATGACGCCATGCATCTCATTAAGATAGGATGATGTCATACTTTAAATTAATGCCGATGACGTCACTCATGCTATTAAGATAGGATGATGTCATTGTTTATTTTTAGCTGGCCGACGTCATGCATGTCATATAGATAGGATGAAATCATAGTTATTGGAGCTGGCAAGGAGCAAGTGACGTCAGAATTTCCTAGAGTTGACGTCATCAAAAAATGTTGAGATCATAATCTATAAACAGAAAAGTGATTTTTATATAATTAGCTATTTGCTATAGTCTTCTGATTAGATATTGTTTGCTATAGTCTTCTGATTGGATATTGTAGAAACTGTCATGTGTTCAAAATAAATCGGGCAAATTTTGAACGTGTTATCTTTGCAGATTATACTAAATGAAAAATCTTAAATCATTAAATTTTTTTCACTAAAAATCGGTTATAAACAAAACCAAGACACGGAGGTTAACTGAAAAATCTTTACTTCAAAAGAAGGGAAAAGGAGGTTAAGCGAATGCGAAATCGTACTGACTTTTCAGGGAAAACTTGAAAACGAGGTCGACGCTCAGCGAAGCGAAAAACTGCCTATCAAGCGAAAATGTCAATCTTTGTTTACTTGACTCTGTAGAAAGTACTGCACAGGGTATGAAAATTCTATAGAAAACAACAGGTGGTTCTAAAGTAAGCCCTAGCTCTTTTGGTTCTGAAACCCCATTCTTGTTCCTAATGAGTGGAAAGTATTTATAAAAATAGGAATAAGAGGTGCGATCGCCTAGCAACACGTGTCTTCTTGTTTAGCGCTAAAAATCGGATATATAAATAAAACACACACACACATACACAGAGTGGAGCTGAAAACTCTCTATTTCAATTTTGACTCACCATTACGAAAGCGTTTTCTCCGTTCTATCTCGAGGAAACGACTAACTATTGAAATCTCAGCGCTTGATAAGCTTATGGTCGCCGTTAGTCAGTTAATTATGCGAGTTAACAAGCCCAAACTTGAATACAAATTAGATCATCTCTACAGCTAGACCCAAGGGAGCACCTTGACTTATTATTGTAAAAACACAAACAATTAATAACTTAACAAGGATCAATTTAAACACGCGACAAATAAATTGACAAGACACGAGATACAGTTTTGAAAACTTTATTGAAAACCAGTGACAAAAAGAGTCGAATACACAGCGATTGAAATTAATCATCTTCTTCGCCCATGGAGTACTTGTAAGGTCTAACTCGAAATTTTTTATGCCAAGTTCGTTTCCTCTGTTTGCCATGAGCATTATGATCATCCAAATAATTTACAAATTGAATCCGACGCCTTTTGCGCTTAATTCTGGCCTGGTGATGGGGTTTCTACTGTGGGAGGAGGGGTCAGGAAACCAGGGGTGCTTACCATTTGACAGAAAAATCCGGTTGAGGTGTCGAAAGCATAATGGTAAGCGATTTACCAGTTTACCGTAGAAATGCCACATCCGTTACGGTTTGAATCCAAAAAAGTGGCGAATTTGTGTAGCGTGAGTCTGGAACCGAGAGGGAACCGAGAAATTGGTTAATGGTAAGCAACATTCCGTTTGGTTCGTACCAACCGGAGTGAAAGGACTACCTCAAAACCTACTCCTCAATTTTCGGTTGGAATTTCCGAAAAGTGACCTTACCATTGACCTTCCACCCGGAACTTTCGAAATTTTCTGTCAAATGGTAAGCACCCTAGGATTTAAGATTAGTGGTGGGGTAGAGCTTTCGTTGTCAGGTTTTTGTAAGATAGCCGCTTGTGTTAATTTAGGTGTTACGTTGAAGGGGTTAATGGGAGTGGAGAATGCTGCCGTTGCTGTCGAAGAATCTTGTGTGCTTGATGTTAAGTCTGGAACAGTGCTGATTATTTCTTCCGGTCGTGTTATTGTATTTAATTGTTCTTTAAAAGCCAGGTATCTGTTTTGCAGCTGAAAGTATCTCTTAGCTTTTTCATCGTCCCGAAGATCGTTTCGAGAAAGCAAGTCATCCATGTTGCCCTGTATTTCTTGCAAAGCTGGAAGAAGTGGGACAGGCGAAAGATTTTGCTGCTTTAGATATTTTAAAAGCTCTTGAGGAATATTTTTTGAAACTCTGCTTGGTTAAAACCTTCTTCACTGGGCTTCACGTTTGTTCGCAGTCGACAATTATCTTCGGTAGTAGTTTTCAGATCAATCAGCAGATAACCAAAAGGTCTTTTTACAGCCTCCTCGTGCTGATTTAAAAAGAAATCAGTTTGCCCGGGATACATTTGCTTGGCAAGAGTCAAGATTTGCAATTTGTCTCGTGGGTTCTTGAATAACACCAAATAATGGCTGTTTAGGCTTATGCTGCGACTACCTTTCGCCTGGTGAAATAGATTCTGCACGATATAAATCACGCTTAGATTGCGATGATGAGAACCACGAGTAAAGAGGTTCACAATTCGCTTGTCTTTACTGGCGTCAATCATTTGATCATCAAACACGATCAAATTCCGTTTGTTCTCATCAAAATAGGAATCCTGCTCCAAAGCCGTGTGAATTCCCTTGACGAATTCAATGTGTGGCATGGCGACTAGCATTTCTGTATACGCAGGCTGCCATTGTGAATAACACCAAAGAATCCTCTCCGGGGTAGGGTAAATTGTCTTTGAAGCTTGCTGCAATAGAGATCGAACCCAGGCCGTTTTTCCTGAGCCGGTCATTCCGGCAATCATGGAGGTAAAAGGATGCTCGAATCGAAACCGCCGACATTTCTGTGAAAACGGAACTGTTTGAAATGGTGTGAGACCAACATTGTGGTGTTTAGACATCACGTGCCTTTGCATGCTATCCTTTCTACTAAATGATTTTTCACAAACGGAACAGAACCAACTCATTTCAGCTCCTCAGGAGCAGAATGTAGACTGAGAAAATGCTAGCATAATGCGCATTGATATAGTTTTGAAGGCTATAAAATTCAATAGTTTTCCTCTACCACCACCACTTTCCTATTGTGTTCCTCCACCGCCGCCACCACCACATTTCTATTGTTTTCCCTCCACCACCCCCACCACCACCACCGCCACCACAATTCTATTGTTTTCCCTCCACCACCACCACCACCGCAACCACATTTCTATTGTTTTCCCTTCACCACCCCCACCACCACCACCGCCGCTACATTTCTATTGTTTTCCCGCCACCACCACCACCACCACCGCCACCACATTTCTATTGTTTTCCCTCCACCACCACCACCACCACCACCACCACCGCCACCACATTTCCATTGCTTTTCTCCACGACAGTCAATAAAAGACTGCAAACTACTATCATAAGTTCAGTTTGTCGCAATGTCTCAAGCTGTCAAGAACAATCGTGGTTTTCTTCAATTCTTAGCTGTTTTTCCAGATCATCAGCGACAGTTTCTTTTACGGACAGCCAGTCCACAACAACTACATGCATTAGTCCAAGTCTTATACAATATACTTAAGGAATACATTTTTATCCCCGAAGAAAATAAGCGGAACGTGTTGCCATATAAGGATGCTCTAGTAAACCTAGCAGAAACAAATGTAACTTACAAAACAAAGAAGCGAATCCTTGTACAAGAGGGTGATGGTTTTATTCAAGACGTATTGGTACCTGCTGTTACAAGCCTAGGATTTTTGATGCTATAAAAGAGGAAACGAAACTATAAGTTACTCATTTGAAGCTACGGTCTGTCACGGGTACTGTACAGTACCGCAAAATGATCCCCAACCGCAAATGATCCCGGGACCGCAAATGATCCTCGACCGCAAATGATCCCCAAAGTCGACCGCAAATGATCCCGGGAAAACTGGAGGAATGGAATGGATTTGTGGGACTGATTACAAAAAAGGACTGATTATAAAAAAAGAAACCTTTTTCTCTCGCCTTGTAAAGAAAAAGGGAAGGAGGACGCTACATCTCAGGTCAATTTATACAAGGCGAAAAAAAAATGGAATCAATCTGAAAAGGTATGGTATTAACCGTATACTTCTTCCTTTGTCGATTGCTTCAATTTTCTTTCAAGAATGTTTCGTCTTTTGAAAAATTTAATTGCAGGACGTTACGCAGAAAAAACTCTATTATTTTAACACCTAGAAGCTCAACTTTTCTACTAAGGAATACAAAGCCGGGCACCCTCTACATAACGCTTTATTGACTTTACTGATCCTTTTGAAAGCGTGAAATTAATCAGCCAGAATATTTAATTTGATTTTTCTCTGAAGTATTAATTTTACGTGATAAACAGCAAGACATTTGTTCGTAACTTAGGTGCCCGTTACGAAACAAGACATGATTTAACATAAACACAAGTCAAAATGCCCCCGAACTTATCAATGTCCACAGGTTTCGGTTTATTTCGAAATAGCAACTTTCTTACAGCTCATGAACGTGTTGTGAATAGTTATATTGGCGCTTTTATGTATATTCATTTGTTGTGCTTTGCTGAAGACAGTTACCAGGAATCTAAACCTGGTAATGAGAAACGCAAAGCCAAGTAAGCGGTAGTTGTCGCGTGACAAAACATCGTAGGAAACCGTCACATTCACGGACTAAAAGAAAATCGCTTATGATTATTCGGATCCAGGAGGCACTTTGGAGAAAATTAAACAACCTAAAACCCTTTTTTAGCGGCAATGAAAAGCACTGCATTTCAAAAGAGGTTAAAGGAAATGCTCTTGTATCAAAGAGCAAATCTTGCCGACCAGAAACAACGATAACTGTAGAAAATGCGTGTCATGACCTCTCAGTATGAAATAAGCGGCAAAAATCACATTTGCTCAGTCAAAACGTTTTCTTCAGAGGTATAATCTACCCGCCAGAGCCGGAAAAAAGTCATTGGAACAAGCAGCATTTTAGCTAGCCTCCCCGCAGACGTCCTTTGGGGTTCATTAGTCACGCATTCATTTGATTGGTGAACGTAAATGTAGGCTGTCATTAGCAGACGTCCGTGGGTAAATGAATGCGTGACAAACGAACCTCAAAGGACGTCAGCGGGGAGGCTACATTTTAGCATGAGGTAAAAGACCGACTTCGTTTTTACACTTGAATAATTTTTTTCATTTACTTTTTATTCATACATTTATTTGAGAAGTAAAATTTAGCTTTTAATCTGACTTATTGTAAAAATAACAAAATCGTCACGATGATCCGCTAACTTGAGTCCAAGTCATTCCTAATTTTCTTTCGGGATCATTTGCGGTCGACTTTAAGGATCACTTGCGGTCGAGGATCATTTGCGGTCCATTTTGGGGATCATTTTTGGTCTCGGGGTCATTTGCGGTTGGGGATCATTTGCGGTACTGTACAGTACTCCTCAAAATGAAGAGAAAGATAGATTTGGTTGAAGAAGAACACGAGAGTGAACATGAAGAAAGCGAAAGTTCTGGTGATGAAAGCGAGGATGAACAACCAAGAATAAAAGAAAAACCAAGAATAAAAGATGTTTTGAGTCTTCTTTCCCGAGCAGTGTCGGAAAAGCGTGCTTCTGATTTGCTGCATAGTATGGCCGCGTCCAAAGATATTCTTTTCTGGACTCCCAGCGGACAATAACTTCGAAATAAACGCACTATTCCCGTCACAAACATCGCTGAGCTAATTGAGTATGTGTTACTCCCTCATAACAATGAGGTTACCAAGCCTCGTGCGCTGAATACGTTTCTAGATGGACTTAAAGAGTTAGGAATCGATAAAGGTTTAATCAATAACAAAAAGTTAAGTGATTTAATAGAAAAGGAAAAAGGCTACCGAAATGTAGAAAATACATGACATATATGAAATATATGACATGCATGACGTCAGCCAGCTAAAAAAAATGACATCATCCTATCGTAATAGCATGCGTGACGTCATCGGCATTAATTTAAAGTATGACATCATCCTATCTTAATGAGATGCATGACGTCATCTGCGTTAATTTATACCACTCAAAAAGGTAATTAAATCCACAAAGAAAAGGTTAATTCGGTGCCCTATCCACTACTCTGAGAATTCATATGAAATAAAAATCCAGGACAGCGGCGTTACAAAGTTGATTACCCACAGTGCGGAAATTACTGTCGGACATCTGACGTTGTCCGACCAAAATGTTGTCAATGTCCGACTAGTATTGCAATATGTTCGGACATAGTGTCTGAGCACTTAATTGACTTAACTCTTGTCTTAGAAGCTTTTTTACATCCCCGAGTTGATTTCGAAAACATTAAAAGGTAAAACGCTTTGATGAAAAGAAAAACGTTGCTTCCCAGTGAAAGACTCTATTTTGAGAACTCGAAAACGTCCACGTATCGTATTCGTCTGTAACGTTGCAGTTGTGTCCTCCGTTGCAGTTTGGTCCTCTCACCTATCAACCAATAGAATGCGTTTTTATCTTCCAATCAAAGTACGTTGTGATCGTGTCTTCGCCATTTGACTTCCCAACTAGGGTAGGGCTGTAGTATGAGTTTTGTTTGTTTCATTTTGTTGATCTGGTGGAAGACTTGTGTATGAAACAGTTTTGGAGCGTTTTCCCCGATGGGTTTTCGGAGAATTGTCAGGAGTGCGGAGTATGTTCGAAACTTTCCTGGGTCAACGCTTATGTTCATATGTTGGAGAGCTAGAAAGCGTGAGGCAGGAATGAAAGAACAAGCCTCGTGTCCAAATAAAGAGTTCGAAGAAGGACAGTAGCAAGAAGAATGACCCAGTAAGAAGAAGAAGTGATGCAATGATTTTCCAGCTTCTGAGGTAAGATGTTATTTGCAGTCCTTTCAAAAGGCTTTTTTATATGAGGATTAGAGTCATGGTACAGATAAGCTTAAGCTAGACTAGCTATTGTTTTTATAGATCGTGAAGTTGTGAGCTTTTTTGATTTTGCTGCAAATTACAAGTTAAGTTAAGCTTATTTACCGAACCGGGCATGTAAAAAGTGACCGTAACAAGAAAAAAACTGAAGCATTGTTCATGGGTATTTTGAAGTCTTCCTTTAGAAAATGAGAACCTATTTCAAAGTTAAGGCTAAAGAGTTTCCTGCATATATGAGGGCCCTCAAATTAGCAAACTTAGGGATTGGTGCAGTCATTCAGGCATCAGGCATTCAGGAATCATCGCTTGAAAAGGCATCCATTCCGATGCGTTAAGGCCTTCCGTCCACACTAACACGCTGAGCGTTTTCATCGAAAACTCATCGATTTGCCACTGGTCTTAATAGTGGATTAAAACGAAAACACATACAAATCGTATTTGTGGGCGGTCGTGTGGACGCGAATTGATCGATGCGTTTTCGGTGACAACGAAAACGTTTACTTTTGGAAGGGCATTAGTGTGGATAGGACCTAAGTTTATTTCCCCTTACTTGCAAAAACGTCAAAGCTTAACTTCAAGCATGGCATAAATGCAACAGCTTTCCAGGCCTGGCGCCCGTTTCTCGAAAGTCCCGATGATTAACGGGCCCGTAAAGCTGTTGTTGTTTACATGAAAGATAGAAGTGTTAACAGTTTTGCATCTTACATGATAAAACTATCAGTTAATGAAACAACATGGAGTATTTAGCTAGCCAGGACCCGCGCTCTTATTCTTCTTATTTCGATTTGAATATTTGATTTCGGACCCGAAAAGTTATCGGGACTTTGGAGAAACGGGCCCCTGAAAATAACTAAAAGTTTTGAATAGACTTGGGTAAGTTTCCTCATTTTTTGTCGTCGTTATGTTTTTAGTTCATGGAAGAGAAAAAAGAACTGCTAAGTTCCGAAAATTCCGGGTACGAGTTATCTTATACACTAAATCAGAGTATACTAACGAAGAACCTGCAAAATTGCTCATCAAAACATAAATCAGCAAACGAAACAAGGACAATAGACCCCAATCGAGGCAGTTTCTTGACCATTACAATATATATTGAATGAAAAAAGCACTGAAGAATAACCCTACCACAACACACAAGCTAATCAAAGGTTGCCTTGCAGAGCAAGCGAGAAAACCTTGAAGACGAGCAGTGTTTCGTGTAGCCATTATTTTTAATCGACTTCAGGTGTTTAAAAGAGCGTCTGAAATGATCAAATAATTCTTAATTGTCAACAGTTTTAAAAACGAAATATTCAATAAAGCCACCGGAAAGTTTGGAAAATTCTCCTCGCTCTGACGTGGACCTATCTAGAATTAAAGGCCAACTTTAGTTTTTTTCAGATCCACCTTTTTCCCTTCATTGTAGTTTAGCATCATTGATCACAGTCGCGATTACCTTGCTTAATTTAGACAACTGGCTTTCAAAACACCTGCAGCTACATAACTGTTAGCATTGACAGCGGTGGTCTATGTGCTTGTAATAAGGAAAAGTCAACTTGGTAAACTTTCCAGGAATAGTCATTATGTTACGTTCTTTTTTATCGGATATATATTTTTAGTAAGCAATAAAGTGGAATTTCTATTATTAAAGAACTCTGGACTCTCTTTTACTTGGACCAAACAGGTTACACCACTGTTGACCGCTGTTTAATGCGGTTGTATAGTTTATTAGAAATAACTAAGTTCGCAAGCAGGCAAAATGGAGCGAACCCAGTGTTTTGGCTCGCTACCTGAGCGTCTTGCCCGCTCGGGTTTTTCCGCGTTAGTCCCTCAAGAAAAAGTTATCTTTTTGGCCATATGATAAATCTTTTATTGACCGAGCTTGTTCGGTCAAGATTGCTGGACACTACCCTCTTTTCTTTTGCGTTTTTGTCCTCGACTTCGTATCGGTCCGTTAAAAAAGACACACGCTCGCAGAAACACAAGAGACTCACAAGAAAGAGCTTGGCCAATATCCAAACATCTTGACCTCACGCTTGGTCAAAACGCATATATGTTGAACGAATATCACGCTTTTTTCAGCATGTTGCGAGATCTCTGAGCTCAGCGGTAAATTTCCCAGGGTTGTGTGTTTTTGTTGTTGTAGTTTTTCCCCTTCGGTCCTTTCTCTAATGCATAAAGCAGCATTTGCGCGAGACCTCTCCTACCTCGTACCAAAAGGCCTAACGATAGCGCCACACTAAAGGATGAAGATGCGGGCATTTGTGATGTTATGATCAACAAATGATACCAAGCGTAAGATTCAAGATCATAAGTAATATCAAGACATTGGCCTCCGTAACACCAAGAATATCCGCGATGTCCCATCTGCCGTTCTATTCTTTGTCATGGTACCACGTGCCTCTTGAATTTCCAGCAACTCGCGTTATCTGGCGCGATATATCAAAGACCCCGGAAAGAAGGAAGGCTGTCAAGTTGACTACTCTGAAGACCAGCCGTCGACTCGGCCGAAACCCAGAACAATTGACGCTACGGCTAGCGAAATCATACCTATTTTAGCCGTTTAAGCAGTTTGCAAGCGTAAGGCATTTTCAAAGTGGAAATGTTGTGTGAAGGCGAACAGTAGTGGCACCTGCAAAGGAATTACACAATAGCGTATGACCTTAAGTCAATAGCCTGTGTACAGCCGCCCCCTTTCCGAATTTTAAACTGGGGGTAGGGGGTGACTGGACAAAGGCTATAAGTCAAGTGTTAGGGTATGTTAAGAATATCAGTGCATGCACAAAAACACGATAGCGGATAGGAAATGGTACTTGGTCCATCAACCTGTTCGGCGTTATGTAACACAAACCTCTCTGCAATGGTGATTTTGATGGTTCACACGAACCGCTACGAACGTTTTTGCACTTACGTCTCTCAATATCAAAAGCCCTTAAGATGGCTCGACCGAGTATTTTTGCAACTACACCTTCTATTTTTGAATCTCTTATACCTAAACAAATTTATCTTTATTGTAAAAAAATGATAACGCATGTATTACACATAGATGTAACTTTATTATGATATTACTTTTTGGGCGATCGGAATAAATATCACGTGACAATGACGTCACAATAGCTTTAGCTCTAAATCGAATTCTGCCCTTAACGGTATTTTCTTTGGAAATGCTTTACGCTACGTATACTTTGGGTGCTTTTCTTCTGTTGTGCGAAGTTTCACAAAAATCTATAGGAGGAATTTCGAGATATCTTGGAATTTCTACAAAAAGGGTATAAATTATGCATGACCTGAAGGCTGGACTTAATGCAGACAAATTTGCTTCTTTTTGGATGCTCAATGTTGAGCTCTTTTTGTAATTTCTAAGGCTACTTTCATGAAAACAGCGATTAAACCAAAATTCATCGATAGGTTTTCTCTTAAAAATTTCAGTGCTTCAATTGTACAGTGTACTATAAAATCCCCAAATTTCGTGTCCATTGAAAACTTTTTAAGTTGTCTAACGTAGGCGCAAAATTGGTTAAATATTGAAGCGACGTCATAGATCTGGCTAAGTTTTTTGCTCTGGGATTTCCTATTGTCTCGAATACCCATGCAGCACGGGAGAATTTACCGCGCTTGGTTGCCCTCCGTAGTCTATTCGCTATTAAGGACTTCTTAAAAGCAATGACTACGGGAGCGTCTAGTACGGTAACCGGAAGTAATTTTTTTCCCGCCAGGCGTCAGGTATGCCTCAAGTAGGGAGTTAAAGGTACCAAGACCGCGATAGCGGTGAAAACGACGTTTAAATAGCGAATTCACATTACTATATGAGTCTTTATCGTGATCACTCCAACTCAAACCTTCAGAAGTACCCTGCTAGCAGAGTCGCTTCGATCCGTTCCTAGATAAGTCGGGAAAGAGGAAGCGACTCTGCCGACATCTTCAATTTTCTTTGATTTGTCGATCATCCCGCAATTTGGATGAGTCAGACAAGTTTCAACCTGGACAAACCAGTTTTATCTGTGCAAGCACGCATATTCTGGAGTTTTGCTGACTCTTTCTGCGCCCACGCTCCATAACAAAAAAGGCTTTCTCGCCTTCACATCTTAGCGAACCTTGTGTTTCAAGGTTCGTTTCTTTGTTTTTGAAAAGCACCGTAAGTTTTACCTCAGCTCTAAGTTTTTTTAATTTCTTTATACTGAACATAGCAAGTTTAGATTCCAAAGGTGAAATTTTTCCTATACAGCTTCCGAATCCAGAGGAAACACAGATACGGAATGGTGAAAACGAACCGATACGTTCCCGCTGACATTTACATTAGCTGACAAACACAGTGGTTGCTACGGTAACGGTTTGATTGACGTCACAGAAAAATTTGAATTTGGAGCATGCTCAACATGAATTGTCGAGGATGTCGACAGAGTGTCCTTCCTCTTCCCGACTTATCTAGGACGATCGAAGGAGACTCTCTTCGCAGGGTACCTCAGAAGTTGCCGAGGATAACAAAAAATATATAAAATGCCTAAGTCGTGCAATTCTGTTTTAAGGACTGGGGCACTAAGCATGAAAAATGCAGCTAAATGCTCACGTACTTCACACTACGGCACACCATCATCTCCTAGGTATTCGGGGAGCCTAGTACGGCTAGATCTGACCTGGTTTAATCAGCAAATCAACAACTGTGCACGTGCATGACAATTTTTGTACTTTTTTTGCTGTCACTGCACGACTACTGCGTGAAAATGTGTAATTTCATGTTTTTTGAAGGGCATAAACAAGAGACGACGTAATTTTATCTCTTTCTAGCTCGCCTATATTTGCAAAGAAAGTGAGGTGGAATAAGCGCGAAAAAGATTGAAAGAACCCGTTTTCTTTTTTACTTAAAAGACGAAGTTTTTACTGCTGTAGTGAGGAACTGACGCGTGGCTGGAAAATTTACTCCTGATCACCGTACTAGACGCTTCCGCATTCGTTGCTAAAAGTCCCTATTGTTTTCTCCCTTTCCACAGCATTACCATATTTCGCGCCATGATGAAGTTCAAGAGCAAGCCGTTCGGGTGAAGAGAAACATACAAGAGTATGCTGACAGCATTCATGCAGCCATTGAAGCAAAGAAACTGGAGATCTCTGATGATGTGGAACGAAGGATAAAAGCATCTCTTCAAGAAATTCGAAAGCAAAAGGAGGAGATTGAAAAAACAAGCTAGATGACATGAATCAGAAATAGAAAATTCTGAAACACTTTTAAAGCGAAGTACAAGCGCTCAGTTTCTAATTTAAAGATTACGTTGTAAAGACTCGTTGAAAAATATAATGCCTTTGGTGCACATGTGTTTAAAGAAAAAAAGAAAAAGACAGAAAGGAATAGTGTAAACTAAATAATCCATATCTTCATAGCAGCGGCGTCTCCGTTCGCGTGCGGCAGTCGCTTAGCTTGACCCAGTCTGTTCCAGACTCCGAGATAGACGGATCCGCAAAATTGAGAAAGCGCGATCACGAAAATAATACGGCAGGATACTGCTGAGCCACCACCCCACTTTTCCTAGATCACACACTCGTATTTGGGCGGCGTTTCATAATCCCTTCTCGTCCCCAGAGCCTCTTGGGGGACTGAGTACGAGGACTAGGAGGACGAGAACGGCGTCATCTCTACTATCTGAGAGCCTGGAACAGGCTACAGCTGCCCCAAAATGGAAAGCTTGTTAACCCCCATTCCCCATGGACAGTGTTGGCTGTTAGAAGTCAAAAACTTCGTTAGACATCGACGTTAACTTAAAGTTTGATCAGGGTGGAACCTTGGTAGACCTTGGTAACGCGGTGTTTATGAATATGTATTGCTGGCTACATGCAAATTCCAAATAAAACTGACGTGAGAAAAGGGAAATTGAACCAAAACTTTTTGGCTATGATTGTAGTTGTCTTGTGTTGTTGAAAATACCCAAACGTACCAAAGAGCAGCCTTCTACTGTAAAGAAAAAGGGACCTGGAAAAACAGTTTTTTAGATTTTGTGAAACAGTTGAATAAAGGTCAGAGAGTGTACCCACCCTGAACCCAGTTCTAACAAATGCCGGATATTTTACAATCATTTACAGAAGCTACTTTTAACGTCAAAACATGTCAATCTCAGGGTCAGTCATACGCAAAAATAATAAGCCTAACCCACTAAAAGACTCTAATGTATTCAACAAAGTTTTCGCCGTTCCGTCTCGTTTACTACTTTCTCCACCGCCGGCCAACACAGTCAACATGGATATTCAAACGTTGTTAAACAACCTGCATGAAGAAGTATCATGCTCTGTGTGTATGTGCAAGTACACCGATCCAAAACAGTTGCCGTGTTTGCACAGTTTTTGCCTTCATTGTCTGAATGGGATTCAACGAACGAGTGGCAGACGAGATAAAATTGCGTGCCCGGAGTGTAGACAGGAAGTCAAGGTCCCTGATAATGGAAACCTTAAAGCTTTGCCAACAAACTTTCGTATCAACAGCTTGCTCGATGTATTAGCTATAAAGGAGTGCAACACAACCGGAGTTAAGTGTGGAAATTGTGACGAGAGAACCAAACAGAGCCATTATTGTTTCCAGTGTTACGCTTTCTGGTGCGAAGAGTGCATTGGTCTTCACAATAGGATCAAGGCGAATAAAGATCACTACGCGCTGGCATTAGAAGACTTTCAAGATCGAGACTTTGAGAACATTTTAAAGAGACCAGAATTTTGTGCAATGCCAGGCCACGAAAAGAAAGAAATAGAGTTCTTTTGCAAGATTTGTGAAGTCTCAATTTGTAACGCTTGTGCGTTGACCGATCATGATGGGCACGGAAAGATTCTTCTAGAACTGGCTGCAAATGAACGGGAGATGAAAGTTAAGTCTGCGATTGAATCTCAGAAAAAAAGAGCTCAGACAAAGAGAAGCGAAATCACCAAACTTGACGAGAGCCTTAGTAAAGTTCAAGAACAGGCCGCTCGTGTGAAGAGAAATGTACAAGAGTATACTGACAGCATCATTGCAGCCACTGAAGCAAAGAAACTGGAGATCTTTGATGATGTGGAACGAAGGACAAAAACATCTCTTCAAGAAATTGGAAAGCAAAAGGAGGAGATTGAAGAACGAATAAGAAGGCAGGAATTAGAAATAGAAGATAGTGAGACACTTTTAAAGCGAAGCACAAACGCACAACTCATGCAGCCCAACGAGTTGCTTGACAAAATATTAAATGAAGAAAATTATCAAGAAGACAATGACCGTGATGACGGTTTTTTCCAAGAATTTGATTTTGTGAAGAATCACAAGTTATTTGATTTCGTACGTGCTGAACAAATTGGTTTCCTCAAAGATTACCTTACCCAAACAAGAGCGCAACAATCGAGTGCTGATGGAAAAGGAATCAGTGAGGCAATTGTTGGACTTGAAGCACAGCTTGTTGTGACAACAAGAAACAAGAAATCCCAACAGTGTTATGATAATAATGACTGTGTCACACTGGAAATCAGGAATCGTCAACGCGAAAACTGCGCAGCTGAGTTGCAAGTCCAAGATAACAAAGATGGTAATTACAAGATCAAATACTTTGCCAAAGAAGCAGGAACATGCAATGCATCAGTGAAGGTTAATGGAGAACATATCCGTGGCAGCCCTTTTGAGGTTCAAGTCAGACCCAGACAGGTCAGGCCCAGGGCCAGGCCTGTGTTATCTTTTGGAGAACAAATTTTGAAATATCCTTGGGGGGTAGCAGTAAATGAACAAAATGAAATTACAGTGAGTGACGTGGGTAACGACAAGATTCACTTATTCAAGAGCGATGGAACTCATATTAAATCTTTTGGTGTAGAGGGTGCTCAACACGGTGCGTTTGACTACCCCTCCGGAATAGCGTATCATGGTGACAATATTATTGTAGCTGAACAGGGTAACCATAGAGTTCAAGTGCTAAGTAGACAGGGGGGGTACCTTCGCCATTTTGGGGCAGAAGGAAGTCTTGATAACCAACTTAACTTTCCTACTGGTATATCCATTGACAGTGATGGCAATATCATTTTAGCTGATAAGAAAAACAAATTTATCAAGTTGTTTTCTGCTGATGGACAGTTTTTAAATAAACTCGGCACAGAGGGCTCTTTCACCTTACCTTTTCACTGTATCCAGCATGACAACTATCTATTAGTATCAGATAAAGGTGACAATTCTATAAAATGCTTTGATAGGAAAGGTAACTTTCTTTACAAATTTGGGAAGGAGGGAAATGCGCATGGGGAGTTCAACAAACCCTCCTGCTTGTCCATGGACAAGGCAGGACACCTGATGGTTTGTGATACTAACAATCACAGGATTCAGGTGTTTGATCTGAGTGGCAAGTTTGTTGCTAAGTTTGGAACAAAAGGAAGAGGGATAGGACAGTTTGATACACCAGTCTCAGTAGCAGTTCTCAGTGATGGTAAAATAGTTGTGTCTGACCTCAACAACAGTCGTATTCAGATTTTTGATTAAAGCAGTTACGTTTCAGCATCACAAAGAATGCAATATTTGGCTCTTTCTTTCTTTCACATCTTTTCACTTGAATGGTATTGTTTTACATAAGTATTTTAATTTAATATTGGTTTACAATGCTTGTGGTTAAACCTCTGTTGAGAACAAAGTAGGAAGAATGGAATTCAGAATTTTGATCTATATTGTTGATACGCCCACCTTTATAGAAAAAAGGTAAAACTAGCCAAAAATATCGAAAACCAAATTATTGCTTGTTTGTTTCGACTTTAAAAATTTGTTATTTAATTCTTTCTTCTTTATCGTGTTATCTAGTCCTCATCCATATTACGAATTTTTTAATTTGATTTATTTGTATATGTTGTAGTTAATATTTCATCTCAGGACATTTTTACTTTTATTTTGTTTCAACTTTATTAGCATACATTGCCATAGCCAAAAACAACAAAAAAAAAATAACAAAAATTACCTAAGATAAAATATTAACTACAACACACTGTAAACTTTCCTTAGTTAGCCTTAAATTCTTATTTTGCACGCATTGGCCCGCCGCCTTGCTTCTCTACTATTATCTGTGCATTAATAAAGTTTATTATTCATTTAAAATATTTCCCCGATTCTGATTGGCTAAAAGCACTCGCATAATTCACCATAACCAGCTACTGATGACCAAATTTGGACGAATTTTGCGATTAATAACTTAACGTGAAAAGTGCAGCTTCCTTGCAGGTTGATGCACCCTTAACCGAGAAGACCTGGACACGAGGTTGAGTTCTTTGGTTGTGAAAACAAAAATGGAGAACATTTCACTCGTTTCAAGAGTAAGAACTAGGCAAAATAATAGCTAAAAACATGGCAAGAACCGCAAGAAGGCAACTCGAAGGGTTACATCTGCTATTGGAGAATATTTGCGGAGCTGAACAACCCTAAACGTGCAATATGGAAGATGAAATTAGCATCTTGCATAATTCACCATAACCAGCCACTGATGACCAAATTTGTGCGAATTTTGCGATCAATCAACTGATAACATCAAAAGTGCAGCTTCCTTGCAGGTTGATGCAACGTTAACGGAAAAGACCTGGGGACGAGGTTGAGTTGTTTTGGTTGTGAAAACAAAATGGAGGACATTTCGGGCGTTTCAAGAGTAAGAACCAGGCGAAATAATAGCTAAAAACATGGCAAGAACCGCAAGAAGACAACTCGAAGGGTTACATCCTACTATTTGGGAATATTTGCGGAGCTGAAAAAGCCTAAACGTGCACTATCGAAGATGAACTATGTTTTTAAGCTAGGAATTATTTTGAATGAATAATAAAACAATTATTGAACTCGGCTTTCGTATCAAAAGAAGAATTATGGAGATCTTAGAGGGTGTTATCCGAGGCTAGCCGTGGATAAACAAAGTTTTTTAAATCTCCTGAGACCAAATGGCCGCCGCGTGAGAAAGGTCTGTTGAGTGACAAAACCAAAGTTATCACGCTAAGATCAGAATAGAGGTACAAGTGACTTAGCACAATGAAACCAACGCAAGTACCAAGCGCGAAAAAACGCTTGTGAACAAGTGACAATTGGAGCGTTGGCTTTTTAGACGAAAAAAGAAACCGCAAATTCGGTTGAAAATCAAATGGTACACGCAGCTCATTCCAGTGAATAGTTCCGGAAAAGATAGAAACACTCAGACTATTCTCACTGCATAATTAATTAGCTCCTCGCAACAATTTTGTAAAACCCCTGAGCATTCCCTCAGGATGGCGCATTCTTGTTGCTGTTGTAATGCTTTTCTATAAATTTGGTCGCCTAAACGTTGTCATTCCTAATGATCGTGATTCGGGACCACCGTCAATTTTCGACACCCACCCCTACTCCCCTTGTGGCGGTTGACAACTTTAGAGTTATCCTCGTTGAATGCCTATTGCCTTAGCAGTCGGGGACTTTTCCCACAACTTAATATCATCCGGTGAGGCAATGAGTTTGCAGTGAGGATATCACTTACAAATTCTTCTTTTTCCCTTCCACCCGGAATGCCCGGAATATCTCTGGACCATTTGTGAAACCACGTCCACCATATGCGTCATATTTGTGGTAAAAAGCTCAATTTTTGGTGCGAATGAACGGAGTTTTCCAGTTTTTCTTTCGTTGCAAATGAGAAAATGAGTAGTATAGGAGGGACCGAATTAACCTTTTCTTTGGGCAGGAATTCATCAACTTGGGCAGGAATAAATTAACGCCAATGACGTCATAACCTTTTGTCATGATCTCATGAAGAAAATGCTGTGGTATCTCATAAAGATAAGGTCAGGTGCTATTTTAAGATGGCGGAGGCGTAATGTAATTATGTAAGTCCTATTTCCTGCTGCTGTGATTGTCCTAGTTCCGGTTCACTGACTTTTGGCGGGCAAATCGTGCATATTAATGAGGGCAAAGACGAACTAGCTCTTGTCCTATTTGCTGCTGCTGTGATTGTCCTAGTTCCGGTTCACTGACTTTTGGCGGGCAAATCGTGCATATTAATGAGGGCAAAGACAAACTAGCTCTTTTTTACACTGCCCACAATGTTTTACCTACCCCTCCCTTTTCAATGTTATTTCCCTCCTCAATGTTTTTATTCCCTCCTCCACAATTTTTTATTATTTTCCTTCCTCAATGTTTTTTATTCCCCTCCACCACAATTTTGATACTTTCCCTCAATTGGAGAGAAAACAATAAAAATGTGGAGGAGGAGGAGGGAAAACAATA
This sequence comes from Porites rus, assembly GCA_964035705.1. Classification (NCBI taxonomy): domain Eukaryota; kingdom Metazoa; phylum Cnidaria; class Anthozoa; order Scleractinia; family Poritidae; genus Porites; species Porites rus. Next base: position 8,427,463 of record OZ037993.1, read on the forward strand.
ACGATCCTACGTTGACCCTACATCGACCCCACATCGACCCCACATCGACCCCACATCGACCCCACATCGACCCTACCTCGACCCCACAGCGACCCTATCAAAACAATCAAAATGAGGAGGAAAAGGAAAAACAATCGAAATGAGGAGGTGGAGGAGGGAAAACAATAGAAGTGAGGAGGAGGAGGAGGGGGGGAAGAGGAGGGAAAATAATAAAATTGTAGAGGAGGGAATAATAACATTGAGGAGGGAAAATAATGAAATTGAGGGAAAATATTAAAATTGTGGTGGAGGGGAATAAAAAACATTGAGGAAGGAAAATAATAAAAAATTGTGGAGGAGGGAATAAAAACATTGAGGAGGGAAAATAATAAAATTGTAGAGAGGGGAAAAAGAAAAAATTGAGGAGGGAAATAAAATTGAAAAGGGAAGGGTAGGTAAAACATTGTGCGCAGTGTAAAAAAAACCTAGTTTGTCTTTGCCCTCATTTATATGCACGATTTGCCCGCCAAAAGTCAGTGAACCGGAACTAGGACAATCACAGCAGCAGCAAATAGGACAAGAGCTAGTTTGTCTTTGCCCTCATTAATATGCACGATTTGCCCGCCAAAAGTCAGTGAACCGGAACTAGGACAATCACAGCAGCAGGAAATAGGACTTACATGATTACATTACGCCTCCGCCATCTAAAAATAGCACATGACGTCATATAATTTTAGTCTACGATCGTTGAGGAACAGTTTCTTAATCGCCATGGTTTTCTTTCTTTTCAGATCGATATTTTCTCCTCTGAAGTCAGAACTTCAGCACTGATGCATCTAAGTCACGCGAATTTGAATTCTATCAACTCCCTGAATGTGTTTCATCCCTCTGTAAATACGTTGGCTGGTGGAAATTCAAGTGGAAAGGTGTATTTGTGGACGGAATAACACAAGCATTGGACTAAATCGAAATTTTATCAGCCCGGCGTCATTACCAGGAAATCGACGAGAATTGTGATAAGGGCCCGTTTTAAGAAAGTCCCGGCAACTTTTCGGGCTCGAAGGCATGTTTTTAAATCATAAAATTTTTACGTTTGTAAAGGCATCCACTTCGATGCGTTAAAGGCCTTTCTTCCACACTAATTTTTTTGAGCGTTGTCATCGAAAACGCATAGATTTGACAGGGATCTTAATAGTGGATCAAAACGAAAACGTATACATATCGTATTTAGTGGGGACAGCGGTCTAAAACGCATCAAAACGGTAGTGTGGACCCGAATCGATCGATGCGTTTACGATGACAACGAAAACGTATACTTTTGAAAAGGCATTAGTGTGGACAGGGCATAAGTTTATATTCCCTGACTTGAAAAAACATCAAAACGTAACTTCAAGCATGGCATACATGCAACAGCTTTCCGGGCCCGAAAATAACTAAGAATTTTGAAAAGAGTTGGGTAACTTTCCACATGTTACGTTGTCGTTTTGCTTTTAGTTCATGGAAGAGAAAAAAAGAACTGCTAACTTCCGAAAATCCCGGGTACTAGTTATCTTGTACACTGAATCAGAGCATACTAACGAAGAACCTGTACAATTGCTCCCCAAAACATAAGTCAGCAAACGAAACACAAGGACAATAAACCCCAATCGCGAGTCTTTGTTTCACAGACACGAGGCAGTTTCTTGACAGCTGATATTGTGAATGAAAAAAGCCCTGAAGAATAAACATGCCACAACACAGTAGCTAATCAAAGGTTGCCTTCCACAACAAGCGAGAAAAACCTTGAAGACGAGGACTGTTTCGTGCAGCCATTATTTTTAATCGACTTCAGGTGTTTGATAGAGGCGTCTGAATTGATTAATTAATTCTTAATTACCAACAATTTTAAAAACGAAATATTCAATAATGCCACCGGAAAGGTTGAAAAATTCTCCACGCTCTAACGTGGACCTATCTAGAATTGAAGGCTAACTTCAGTTTTTGTCAGATCCACCTTTTTCCTTCATTGCAGTTTAGCATCGATATCATTGATCACAGTCGCGATTACCTTGCTTAATTTAGACAACTGGCTTTCAAAAAACCTAGAGCTACCTAACTGTTAGCATTGACAGCGGTGGTCTATGTGCTTCTAATGAGGAAAAGTCAACTTGGTAAACTTTCCAGGAACAGTCATTATGTTACGTTCTTTTTTATCAGATATTATCTATATTTTTTAGTAAGCAGTAAAGTGGAATTTCTTTTAAATAAAGAACTTTGCACTCTCTTTTACTTCGACCAAGCGGGTTACACCAATGTTGACCGTTGTTTAATGCGGTATTTTATAAAATATAACTGAGTCCGCAAGCAGGCAAGATGGAGCGAACCCTGTTGTTTGGCTTGCTACCCGATCATCTTGCCCGCTGGGGTTTTTCCACGTTGGTGCTACAAGAGAAGGTTATCTTTTTGGCCATATAATAAATGCTCTATTGACCGAGCTTGTTCGGTCAAGATGGGGCTCATACTCGGTGTAAAAACCTGTGAACCTCACAAGTGACGTAAAACAGTTAATACAAAGAAGCAGACAAAGAAGCCAGCGAGAAGTCAACACAATAGAGCTTAGGAAAATAATAGCTAGAAATAATAGCCCGAAAACAAAAAAAAAACTTCACAGGTTATAACACCAAGGATGACCCCAAGGTGGCTGGATACTGGCCTCTTTCCTTTTTGCGTTTTTATTGACCTGGACTTCGTCTCGATCCATTAAAAAAAACACATGCACGCACG
>OZ037993.1:8435204-8437704 GCA_964035705.1 Porites rus
CACGAATGATTCCATCTCTCCCGGGGTAGATCGCACTCACTATGGCTAGTGGCCAGGTCCCCCGATTCTTGTTATCAGTTTTGATGATGACCACATCTCCAACTTAAGGCTTGAATTTCGCTTCTTTATGGGTCAGGTTGTGACGCTCTCGTAGGGCTGTCAGGTACTCTCTTTTCCACCGTTTCCAAAGGTTTTCCATGCAGGTCTTCAAGTATTTCGCGCGTTTTCTGAGGTCTGGATCTTCAATTCGCCAAGTATCTTGTTCTGGTATCTGGTTGATACGCTAGAACAGGAAACTTGAGGGGATGAGGATTGGCAATTCTACGTCGTCCTCGACGTAACTCAATGGCCGACGATTTATTTGAGTCTCCACGTCAAGCAGCACCTCACTGAGTTCGTCCCAGGTTAGTACACCTCCCCCAATCACCTTGTACATGGCTGACTTAACCACTCCGATTAAGCGTTCGAACTGCCCACCCCACCATGGGGCACGGCTTAAGTTGAACTTCCAGTTGATTTCATACTCGTCAAGAAGGCCTTGGAGGCGCTCGTCCTTGCGTAGCTGACGAAGCCACTTGCTGGTTTTAATAAAGGTGCCCCCATTATCTGAATAAACCACTCGTGGTCTGCCTCGGCGAGCTATGAAGCGCTTCAAACAGGCGATGAACTTTTCGGTCTCTAGTCTTGGTAGTAATTCAAGATGAACGGCCCTAGACAGGCTATAGGTGAAAATGGTTAAGTAGGCCTTCTTCTCACTCTTCTTGTTCTGTTTGTATCTGATGGGTCCAGCGAAATCTACGCCAACAACTTCAAATGCCGCTCCAACAGCAGTGCGATCTTCAGGACGTGGTCCTGGTGCTGGGGCAGTAACTAGCGTGGCAGTGAATCTCTTACAGCCGTGACACTCACTTCGCACAGATTTAGCTAGACTTCGTAGTTTGCGGACCCAGTACTGCTCTCTAACTGCTGCCATTGTTAAACCGACACCACCGTGGAGGGTTTCGCAGTGTACCTTCTGAACTAACTTCCGGGTAAAAACAGCTTTTGTCGGCAAATAGATTGGGTATTTCCCATGAATTCGCCCATGGCATTCGAGTAAACCACTGGCATTGAACTGCAAGTTAAGTGCCTTCTGTGTGTGTTCGTAGTGAGGCTCTAGTTTATCCCTCTACTGTAGTATCCATCTTCGTCTCACGTTATCGATCTCAGACTTCGACAAGGGACCTGACAGTTTCTGTCTTCCTCTACAGTTACGTATGAATCTTGCAACTCAGGCATTCACTCGCAACGCGCGGCGCAGGTCGTGCCTCTCCAGTAGCTGATCCATGACGTCAGCAGAATCTTTAGTTTGGCTGGTTTTAAGCACTTCCCTGATCACCTTAGCTTCTTCCTCTGTGGCTGCTGACGCGGATGTCACTGGATTGGGGGGCCAATTTTCCTTGTTCGAAAGCCATTCAGGCCCATTCAGCCATAGACTAGTAATTCCTCCTCCTCTACTTGCTAAGTCAGCTGGGTTATCATGTGTTGGTACATGTCTCCATTCGATCTCAGGGCGCTAGTGAATCTTCTCAACTCGGTTGCTCACGAACTGCTTGTACTCTCCGTTGCCGCAAATCCAGTGTAATGCAACTTTGCTGTCTAACCAGGCGTAGACTCTTGGGCTGGGTAGGTCATTTAACGCGTTCTTCAAATTAATCACCAGGTTTGTTGCCATGTGGGCGGAGATCAATTCCAGACAAGGCACTGTAAGTCCCTGTTTAGCTAGCCGGCCTCTGGCTGCCACCAGACATTGGGTAGTTCCACTTGATTGTTGTATCACAGCGTAAACGGCAGCGCCTACTCCCTGTGTGCTTGCATCGCCGAAAGCGCGTAACTCCAAACTTAGCACAGGTTCTCTAAAGTTCATCACAGGGCGTGGCACCGTGACACCAGTCGGTAGGGTCTGTTCCCACTTCTTCACTCTCTCAGTAAGGTTTCTAGTAAGTTGTGCGTCCCATGGTGGTTTCTGGTTGCAGATGTCTCGGTAAATCAACTTCCCTTGTAACGTGAATGGTGTTGTCAAACCCAAAGGGTCATAGACTTTAGCTATCTTCTTCAGCAGTTCTCTTTTGGTTGCTGGTGTCTCGTCGTGAGGAAAGGTCACAGTCAATGTGTCCAATTGCTTGTTCCATAGCAACCCAAGTACCTTAGATTCACTCGTCTGCGCTCCTACCTGCTGCTTGGCGAATGATAGCTCACTGTCCACATTTCCTCGTTCATGTGTCTCTTCTAATTCGGCAACGTTGGAGTTCCACTCGCGTAATACAAACTTTGCATCACTAAATACCTCAATGGCAGTGCTCTTGCGTTTTCGTGCTTCTTCGGCCGTCTGACCACCATTCAGCAGGTCATCCACGTATAAACTCTTGCGCAGTGCAGCCACAACTTCCGGCAATTTGCTCTCCCATGACTGCAAATGCTGTTCGATGACTCCCCCTAGAAGGAAAGGCGAGCAAGTCAA
>OZ037993.1:8442704-8510204 GCA_964035705.1 Porites rus
CATTCACAGAAGCTACTTAACGTCAAAACATGTCAAGTAAGTCTTTTTGATTGGTTTATAACTTCATTTCTCGAGGTCGGTCATGCGCTAAATCCATAAAAAGACTTCAATGCATTCAACATAGTTTTCGCCGTTCCGTCACGTTTACCACTTACGCGACCGCTAGCACAGTCAGCATGGATATTCAAACCTTGTTGAACAACCTTCTTGAAGAGTTATCATGTTCTGTGTGTATGAGCAAGTACACCGATCCAAAACAGTTGCCGTGTTTGCATAGTTTTTGCCTTCATTGTCTGAATGGGATTCAACGAACGAGTGGCAGACGAGATAAAATTGCGTGCCCGGAGTGCAGACAGGAATTCAATGTCCCTAATAATGGAAACCTAGCAGCTTTGCCAACAAACTTCCGTATCAACAGCTTGCTTGATGTATTAGCTGTAAAGGAGTGCAGCACAACTGGAGTTAAGTGTGGAAATTGCGACGAGAGAACCAAACAGAGCCATTATTGTTTCCAATGTTACGCTTTCTGGTGCGAAGAGTGCATTGGTCTCCACAATAGGATGAAAGCCAATAAAGATCACTATGCCTTGGCATTAGAAGACTTTCAAGATCAAGACTTTGAGAACATTTTAAAGAGGCCAGAATTTTGTGCAATGCCAGGCCACGAAAAGAAAGAAATAGAGTTCTTTTGCAAGATTTGTAAAGTCGCAATTTGTAACGCTTGTGCGTTGACCGATCATGATGGGCACGGAAAGATTCTTCTAGAACAAGCTGCAAATGAACGGAAGTTAAGAGTTAAGGCTGCGATTGAATCGCAAAGGAAAAGAGCTCAAATAAAGAGAAGCAAAATCATCAAACTTAGCGAAAGCCTTAATGAAGTTCAAGAACAAGCTGCTCGTGTGAAGAGAAACGTACAAGAGTATGCTGACAGCATCATTGCAGCCATTGAAGCAAAGAAACTGGAGATCTTTGATGCTGTGGAACGAAGGACAAAAGCATCTCTTCAAGAAATTGGAAAGCAAAAGGAGGAGATTGAAGAACAAGCAAGAAAGCATGAATCAGAAATAGAAGATATTGAAACACTTTTAAAGCGAAGCACAAGCGCACAACTCATGCAGCCGAACGAGCTGATGGACAAAATATTAAAGGAAGAAAAGAACCAAGAAAAAAGAAGAGATCGTGATGACTGTCCATTTCAGAAATTTGATTTTGTGGAGAATCACAAGTTATTTGATCTCGTAAGCGCTGAACAAATTGGTTCCCTTGAAACAAGAGCGCAACAATCAAGTGCTGATGGAAAAGGAATCAGGGAGGCAATTGTTGGACTTGAAGCTCAGCTTGTCGTGACAACAAGAAACAAGAAATGCCAATCGCCTTATGATAATAATGACTGTGTCACACGGGAAATCAGTAATCGTCAAGGCGATAACTGCGCGGCTGAAGTGCAAGTCCAAGATAACAAAGATGGTACTTACAAGATCAAATACTTTGCCAAAGAAACAGGAACATGCAGTGCATCAGTGCAGGTTAATGGAGAACATATCCGTGGCAGCCCTTTTGAGGTTCAAGTCACACCCAGACAGTTCAGACATGTGTTATCGTTTGGAGAAAAAATATTGAAGAAGCCTTGGGGGGTAGCAGTTAATGAACAAGATGAAATTGCAGTGAGTGACATTGGTAACCATAAGATCCATTTATTCAAGAGCGATGGAACTCATATTAAATCTTTTGGTCAACATGGTGCTCAGCACGGTGAGTTTGACTGGCCTTGTGGAATAGTTTTTCGCGGTGCTAATATTATTGTGGCAGAACAAAGTAACAACAGTAGGATCCAAGAACTGAGTAGAGAGGGAGAATACCTTCGCCACTTTGGGCGATTAGGAAGTCTTGATCACCAACTTGACTTTCCTACTGGTTTATCTATTGACAGTGATGGCAATATCATTGTAGCTGATAAGGATAACAAATTAATTAAGATCTTTTCCGCTGATGGACAGTTTTTACATAAACTTGGCACAGAGCCCTCTTTCACTAAACCCTCTCACTGTATTCAACATGACAACTATCTTATAGTATCAGACGCTGGTGATAATTCTGTAAAATTATTTGATAGAAAGGGTAACTTCCTTTACAAATTTGGGAAGAAGGGAAATGCAGACGGGGAGTTTAACACACTTCGCTGTTTGTCCATGAACAAGGCCGGACACCTGATGGTTTGTGATAAAAAAAATTACAGGATTCAGCTGTTTGATCTGAGTGGAAAGTTTGTCGCTAAGTTTGGAAAAAAAGGAAGCCGGATAGGAGAGTTTGATGAACCAGTCTCAGCAGCAGTTCTTAGTGATGGTAAAATAGTTGTGTCTGACGTCGGAAACAGTCGTATTCATATTTTTGAATGAAGCAGTTAAGTTTCAGCTTCCCGAAGAATGCAATATTTGGCTCTTTCTTTCTTTTAAATCTTTTAATCTGAATGGTACTCTTTTTCGTAAGTATTTTTATTTAATATTGGTTTACAATGCTTGTGGTTAACACTCTGTTGAGAACAACGTAGAGAGAACTGAATTCAGAATTTGAACACAGAAGATGAATATATCAGAAAAAGGTAAAATTAGCCAAAATATCGAAAAATAAATTCTTGCTTGTTCGTTTCTACTTTTACAATTTGCTATTTGTTTAATTCTTTCTTCTTTATCGTGTTATCTAGTCCTTATCCATATTACAATTTTTTTTAAAAAAAAATTCATTTATTTATATATGTTATGGTTAATTTTTTATCTCGGGTAATTTTTAGTTTTCTTTCGTTTCAACTTCATTAGCATACATTACCACACCCCAAAACCACCAAAAAATCTAACAAAATTACCTAGATGAAATATTTACTACATCATATACTGGAAACATTCCTTAGTTAGCCTTAATCTTAATTTCATTTTGCACGCACTGCCCAGCCTCGAATAGCCTTGCTAGCTGCGGGCAGTGTTTCTGTAATACTATCTGTTTATTAATAAAGTTTGTTGTTGTTGTTGGGAATAACCTATACTGTTATTAGACGATAAATGTTAAGATCTGTTAATGTAGCCGCCAAATTCAACGGTTACCAGCATAACATACAATTAACCAATTTGTTCAGAAAAATGAGAAATTGAGAAATTACTTGAGGATAAAGTATAATAAAACAATTATTAGATTCGGTTTTTGTGATATCCGGAATAATCAAGGTCGAGGTAAGTGTTATCAGCCGAAGCCGAAGGCTTCGGCTGATAACACTAACCGAGACCTTGATTATTCCGGATATCACAAAAACCTCATCCAGTAATTGTTTATAGTATGATAAAAATATCAGTTACCAAAAGAAAATGGACTGCTTTCAACAGTTTGTAAGCTAGGAACTGCACTTTCGTTCTTTTAAAAGACTTTGAATTGAATATTTGATTTCAGGCCCAAAAAGCTACCGGGACTGTTGAGGAACGGACAACTTGTCCCTTAAGAAACTGTCGTCCCTTGAATCTCAGTGTTTCCTGAGACGAAACTTGAGTTAACTACTTCCACAGGACCACAAATTACAACATGACAAAAAATTAAGACACTGAGAATTCCTGTGAAATAAAAATCAAGGACAGCGATATTACAAAATTGAACACGCATCTTCAAGGAAAATATGCATTTTTTATACCATACAATGGAAACTTCCGTTACCTGGCACGGTTACGTTGTGAATGTTTGAAACTTCCTGAATTTTTTACAGAAAATACGAAGACCTAAAAGTTCCGATATCTTCACCATCAGAAACATCTGTAAATATTCAGTGCCACGTCCACAGGACCCCTGCCGCATGCGCGAGGAGATAGTGACTTCGTAATCAAAACCGCATAAAAGTTGAACGAGTAGCACGATTCCACCATGTTGCAAGATCTCTGAGCTCAGCAGTAAATTTCCCAGGGTTTCCTGTTTTTGTTATCGTCGTTTTTCTCCGTCGGTCCCTTCTCTAATGCATAAAGCAGCATTTGCGCGAGACCTTTCCTTACACTAAAGGATGAAGATGCGGGCATTTTGTAGATTTTATGATCACCCAATGATACCAAGCGTAAGATTCAAGACCTTAAGTAGCCTGCGTGGCAGGCGTTCGAAAGGGAAGGGAAAGGGAATTGGGGCGCGAGACCACGCGCAAGGGAGGAGGAGGGGAGTTCCTTTCCTTTCTCCCTCGCGCGCCCAAATTCCCCCTTCCCGTTTTAACGCCTGCGATGCAGGCTAGGCCATAAGTAACATCAAGACATTGGCCTCCGTAACACCAAGAATATCTGCGATTTCTACATCTGCCGTTCTATTCTTTGTCATGGTACCACGTGCCTCTTGTATTTTCAGCAACTCGCGTTATCTCGCGCGATATGTCAAAGACCCCGGAAAGGAGGGCTGAGTTAACCTAGAAAAGACCCTGGAGTAAGGCTGTTAAGTTGACTACTCTAAAGACCAGCCGACGACTCAGAGAAACTCAGAACACTTGACGCTACGACTAGCGAAATCACACCCCTCTCCGAACCCTTCTCCAAACCTTAGCCTCCTACAATGTTCTAAACAAGGGAATACCTCTTGAGCAGCAGCGTGTTGTTACACAATGAATGGATTGCAGGGTTCTACACTACTTGTATAAGTAAGAAAGGAGTTAGCTCATTTATAACAAATGAATGCAACCATTGCATGACCCAATACCACTTTGCCGAAGGGATTGTTTCATTCCATGGGCTCGCAAGATCACATGATCATCCCCCAGTTTCACTATAGCTGGGTGGGGAGCAACACGAAAAATCGCCATAAGTCATTCACCAAAATGATACAATAAGGATGAGATCTGACCGGTGTTGATCTCGTCTCAAGTAAGCATTTAATACGGCTGCACAAGGAGAGCAAGAATACAGAGGTCTTCTTTCTTACTAAAATAATTTGTTTATTTACTTTTCTGATAAATTTCCTGTTGCAATAGTGAACAAAAACATCACGAGTTGCACCATGTTAATGAATTCGCCTTCACTGTGGGAGTATCTCTGCACCCAGTATCGCAGCATCCTTGGCTCCTGGAGTCATTAAAACTTCAAAAAATCTCCATGTCATTCGTCAGTGTAGTGTTTGAGTGAAAGTCGGGGAACAATGTTCATGGACAAAAGTTCTTGGAAGAGCAGTTTGCAAGCGTAAGGTATTTTCAAAGTTGAAATGTTGTGTGAAGACGAACAGTAGTGGCACCTGCAAAGGAAGAACACCATAGCGTATGACCCAAGTCAAAAGCCTGTGTACAGCCGCCCCATCTCTGGATTTTTCACTGGGGGGAGGGGGCGGCTCCCTATGGGCAGATTCATCGTAACGTCATTGTTTACATTTTTGCTCATTAGCATACAGTTAACCCATAGAAGATGTAGCCATATTTACCAATTATTGCCATTGAATTAGGTTCAAAAATTACAAGAGCTGGTTAATTTATGCAGTTTATGCAAGTTTCAGCTCTTTGGAATCAATATCAAAGAAAATAGCAGCAATTAAAAACTGGAAAATTACAGGGTGGCAAAATGTTGATGAACTCGTACATTCTTTTTCTCCGAAACTATTTTGTATATCGAGCTCAAATTTTCCGAGATAACTGAAATTGTTATGCTCTTTCAATCATCAGAAATTTGATTTTTTAGCTGTATCACATAATAATAAGCCTATGCTAATGAGGCAAAAAATGTAAACAAGGATTCTCCTACAAGTCAAGTGTTCGAGTGTGTTACGAATATCACTGTATACACAAGCATAGCGGATAGGAAATGATACTTGGTCCATCAACCTGTTGGGCGTTATGTAACACAAACCTCTCTGCAACAGTTATTTTAACGGTTCATACGAACTCCTACGGACGTTTTTACAGTTACCTTTCTCAATATCAAAAGCCCTTAAGAGACTGATTTCTAAATAGGGGAATTATCGAGTGTTCTTACCATCCAGAGTAACCCATCAGTCCACACTCGCTACAAACGTCAACTTCAAATGCGTCACTAGAAATCATCAACCTTTCAAGCAGAAGCATGCTGGTACGAAACAAAAAAGATGATACTCACATAACGAAAATATATTCAGTAACAGAGCTGACCACTATGAGCTTTCGTTTTGAAAGGTTTCTACCCAGAGAATTGCGAATCACCACGCAGCACCCGTTTTAGTTGCATTTATTCTAATTTTACTTCCTTTGATTGCATGGTGGTAAGTATACTTGACAACGGTTAGACACTTGCCTCACACTGCCTCTAACAATTCGATGCATCACATCCAGAAAGGGGGAGTACAAAGTCTCCTATTTGCTTTACGCTAAAGATTACTTTGCAGTGGCAGACATAAAGACTATAACCTTATGACTTTCGAATTTCAAGTTAACTGGATTTGAAGAGTCGCGCTTAGGCGCAAACTCGCACTTGTGGTCCAATTGGGAGGTCCTTTGTTTCGCTGTGTACTAAACAACAAAGAAATTTAATTTGACCAACAGTTAAAAAAATTATCGAGATTTTACAGAACGTAAACCCACCTGGCACCATAGGCTATCAAACAGTCGCGCTCCATTTCACCCAATCGCAAGCCACCGTCCCTTAAAAAAAAGCCAAGTTACTAAGTTACCAAGTTTAGCTCCTTTTGTAAGACAGACCTCAAATGAATTCTAGTCATTTGCCTTCTACAACACGAAAAACAGTACTTACAGTAAATCGCGTAGAGTTAAATTAAAATTACAGTTTGGCAATAAAAGGGAAGGTTTGGAATCACGCTTGGGGAATCAGACTCAAGCAAACAATTTCAAAAACTAGGAAAATTATCGAGTCGGTACAATGAGCAGTAAACAACAAGTAAAGGCAAAAACTTCGCAACGTGATACGTCACATAAACCGTTTGCCATACACGCGATTCTACACCTCTAAATTATAATACCACTACTTGTCACCTTGAGCGACCTTCCGTTGGTTGACGTGTTAACACAGCTCTTGGCCCCTAGATAACAGGAGATTCAAGAATGCACACCATGTCAGTATTAACGTCCTGGAGTCAGATCAACACAGTCAAACTTCGGCCTTTACATGGACACCAAAGGCACAGGGTGAAGTGTCCGCATTACATGGATTACAGAGGTGGTTAGAGCGTCCGAACTAGAACACGGAGGGTCGTGAGTTAGATTCTTACCTGGAGCTCGGAACATTTTTCTGAGCTTTCTGGTGTTTGAATTCTCCTTCTTCTTTAAAATAAATATACAGTCTTGGGTTTGTACGCTAGTGGACGGCCGAATTTCGAGCAAGTCCCCGCTGCAATGCTCGCCATTAGAGTTTCAGTAGCTCAGTGGTTAGAGTGTCCGAACTAGAACTCAATTCTCACCCGGAGCTAAGGAAATTTTTCTGAGCTTTCTGGTGTTTGAATTCTCCTTCTTCTTTAATAGAAGTGTGGACTGAATGAAATTTGGCAACACTTCAACAAAAAGCTGCCTGTACAGCAATCCTTTTTTAGTTAAACCGACTGTTCCTTTCTTTACAAAGCCATTACATACGTTTAGTTTCAGCTGAAGGTTTTAGCGTGTAACAACCGGGTCTGAAATTCAAAAGAAAACCACTGACCTTGGCACGAGCGTGCATCTTATCCAACACCATGTGTTTCAGCTTCTGGTAGTAAACCGGGCCAAAGAATATGTAGGCTGTTAAAGGCTCCCTAGAGGCAATAAAAACAGAAAGAAAATCAAATAAAACACGTGTTACGAGATTTCCCCCACCCCTACGACACCCCGATGGTGAAAGAGAGCGGATTCTAGAAAAAATATGTAAATTTGGTGGGCCTTCGTTTTTTTGGACTGTTAGTAAATGGTTTCATCAGAGTGCGGCCATGCCGCGAAAGGAATAGGCGTGAGGAATATTTTCCCTTCTTCTTGTGGCTTGTCGCCTAGGACTCTTCTTCTATTACGCTCCAGTAGAAAAGCCAGCTACCCAGACGACAGGTTTATGTCTTTTCGACACAAAAAGTACCGGGGGGGGGGGTACTTCCTTTCAAAAGGCAAATGGGGATGTGCCGCTGGATGGGGTCGCATTTTCACGACTGGATTGACTATAATGGGCTCGCATTTTCAACAGAGTTACTAGAATGGGGTCGCAGATTTTAGGATTTTTTGGGCTGAGACAGTTCTTAATATTTACGGTTAGCAAACGTACCAGAATGTTTGTAGTGTAAATGAAAAGTAAAGTGTTCTTCATTCAATCTAAAAAATGGGTCAATTCATAAAAATAGAAAGTGACTAAGTTGGGATTGTGAAAATTACGTATTTGCCCAAAAGAAACTAAGATGGGGTCTATAATTGGCCACAGAATAGACTATAATGGGGAGGCCAGCGGCACATACCCAGCAAAAATTAACCCAAGTTCCCTCCCGCCGGGAAAAAAGTAATTGTACAGTCTTATCTCACCCAGTGATGCCAGACGTTACAAATTCCTTTCCTGTGTAACTAAAACCCTTTTCTAGGAGGGCAGTGCAAACATCCTCCACTTTGTCGCCTCCGAATGCTGAAAACAAGTCAAGAGGATAAGGTATCGATCAAACTTAAGACTGAGAAGACTAAAACAGAACCAAAGACCATCTAACTGATAGTTGCAAGATCGCTACGATCGTTAGAGCGTTGTTTCCATAGAATCCCTGCAATCATTCACCGAGCCTAGCAATCGCAGCGATCACATGAAAACCAGTGTAACTTTTATTTAATCAGTTAATTAGTTTGTTTTTACGCCATTACATTTTTTCCACTGTCAATACAGTTAAACCTCGTTAATACGGAAACCAAAGAGACAGAGCCAACTATCTGCAAGACATGTGCGTATTATCGAAGTAAAGACCATAGCATGAAAGTTCCCATATTTAGGACTAAGAAAACAGTTCGTAATACAGAAGTTTTTGTAACGACAGGTTGGAAGGTAAAACTAACGAATCTTTGATTAACCATGGATTGTCTAGTTGGAAATAATTTCTACTAAATAGGGATTTACCCACTGTATTAATAGGAGTACTACATGAGAAATTTCTGCTATTTGATTGACATAGAGCAGTGGTATTTCAGCTTAATTTGAAATACCTACATGTGAAAATTACAAACCCTTTGCAGGTAGTAGTATAAACAAATATTAGCATGATTTGTATGTGATATTTGGCATAAATATCACTTGTGATTTTTCAGAATTGTCTCAAATTTCACTCGCCGTGTATAACAATTTTGAAATATCACTTGTGGTATTTATGCCAAATATCACTACAAATCATGCTATTACCTATACGTATACCCTTTAAGTCCCAAGAGTGACCAACATGAATTTTCTCCTCACAATATCAATGAATTATCAAAAGAAAAGGTTAGGAGAATAAATAAAATGATCACCTCAGGGAAAATGCTTTGATCTTTTTTTTTTCAACTAATTACTTAAGGAAATGTATGGAGGTCAGTTTGGAGAATTTGTAAGTGGATATTGGGGCTTCCTCGCTCTATGATCAATAGAGGCCGCATCGGCTTTCATAAATAAGGTCTTCATTGAGGGGTTGTAAGAAATCGGTTCCCAAGTGGAGAGGTGTCTTTATTATAGATGTGCACGTAAGGCGAGGTTCGACTGTTGATATTTGTCATAATCAAGGATCATCAGTGTTTACCTGTTCCATATCCGAAGTGTCCGTTCAAAACACCAGCCTTGCCCGCCATTAGTTCAATTAGCTTGCCTACAGTCATCCGAGATGGAAAACCGTGGGGATTCATAATCTGTTTAACAATCAAATAAGACAGTTCAAATTAGGAATAAGAGTTCTAGAAAATGATATTAACTACCGCAGCTGTTGCTTGTGTGTTCTCTTCGAGAAGATCACATTGAGCATAACCTATAGCGAGTAATCCGTTTCCAAATCGATATCTTCTCGTTCAATTCGTTTCTTTGAAGAAAACATTCAAATGCTATGAAAATTCAAGTTAAGGGAATCACAAGCAGTGTATCAGCTTTTCAGACAATCACTATTACACCTCTTAGGTCCAAGACGGTAGAACGGAGGTAATACGACAAAGTGGTGGTTCCGCGTTCAAGCGCTGCATTAATCACTAGCAGTATATATATTTTTCGGAAGGATCAAGTCCAACTCCTCAGCCGATTTGTAATATTGCCAGGTGATGGTTTCAATTATCTGTTTTATTTATTTGCTGCGCTTCAAACATTGCCGAGGGTGAATAAAGACCATTTATTTTATTTCCATTTTGTACGACAGACTGTAAATGATCAGAGGTAAAAAGTCAATTACTCCGAAATCTAGCCCTCCTAATCAGTGACTGAGAACCTCAATTTTTCGAAGGGAGATGAAATGGACATTCATTTCAAAGTTTGGTTTCAATTCAATAAATAGGCCAGCATAATACTTACAATGTCAGGACAGATACCCTGAAAACAACAAGTGAAATACGAAGGCCGTTAGAAAAACTACTAAATATAAATTAACGAAAACAGTAAAAGAAGAGATCGTTAAAGTAAGAGATTCCTACCAGATCAGTAAAGGGCATATCCTCCTGATTAACGATTAAGCCACAAACTCTAAGAAAGAATGAAACTTCAAGATTAACAGCAAGTACAGGTCAGCTCTTTGAACATTCTAATGTGCAGCCCCCACTTGCTACAGTAGGCAAGGTGAACAATGCAAACCACCCGTCAAATAATTATATACTGGACTATTACTCTGCACATTCGAGCGATTCGTATCACGTTTACGGGAACGAAGACAAACGTTAGATTTTAGTTTCTCAAATTAGGAGATGGGCAGTTTTGTGAAATAATGAACATTATACGACCTGTAAAAAGAAACCTTGGTCACGTGTAACAAACTGAAGGTTACCCAAAACGTGATGCTGAGTCTCTCTATTTACGCTGTAACAGCAACGAACAAGTCAAGCTGAAGCAAACAAAGCGTAGTTCTCTAACTGGGCCATGCAGTAGGTAATACATATCCACAGCTCTTTTTATAACACTAACCCTTTTTGGCCATGTCTGCTGCTGAACTTGTCACCAATCTCTGGGCGCCGTGTTTGTCTCTGTAGAATCTTGATCAGGAAAGCCTTACATGGAAGCGAAAAGATGATCAATGAGGAATCACTGCTTGTAGTTTTCACCGTTATTTGCCATTTAAGCTTGGTTTGTCAAAAGGCAACTTTTAATTATTATTTTTTTCTCGTATGTTAGTGCATTTTTAGCTTGTAATTATTCTGTGTTTTATTCCCTTATTTTTTCGTTTTTGATTCTTATACTTTGCTAAGCACTATTATGTGTTTCCTTTTAAACTTGTTTCTTAATAATTTTTACTTATATTTATTTTGTAATTTTTTATTGAGTACCCTCCTGTATGTAATGGATTTTCTAAAGGATTTTCTAATGATATTATTATACTGAATATCTCACCTCTTCGGCATTTGATGTTACCAGTACTCGTTCGATGTAAATATCTTTTGGGCCTTTATACCTATTAATAAAGAGATATGATTGCAATGGTGTCTAGTGTAGTGATAAATTTGTTTACTCCTTGATAACAAATCCCATGCAAAGAGCTACAAAAACTGCAGAATAAAGCCAGACATTTTTAAAAACATTGTTTGTGACATTACATTTTATCTAGAGTATCTGAAATTAAAATTCTTCCCTATGAAAGAAGTTATCCACTATACAGTGTTTATAGCTGCTTACATCATTTTTCTTATTAGTACAGTTTCGTTTGACTATCAGCGCACTCCCAAAAGAACTAACGACAAGGCAAGAAGTAATAAAATATACTTACGACACAGGAACATCTCTGTACTGAGGTTGCGGAGGTGGCTGGCCTGGGGTGCCTGTGTATAAAAAAATTCAGTGGAATAGGTCAAGGGCTACAAAAACGGCTTCTGAAATGTTATATTTATTTTATTTTTATAAAAAGAAACCTCACTGAGAACAACAAATTTCTGATTACAAAACCAAATGTTTCTTCGTAGTTCGCTGTTTTGCCAGATACACGAATTAGCATCAAACATTTCAAATTTTGGTAGTGCCTGATGAAATTCTGTCGAGTTGTGGGTTAAGGATGCTATCAAATGATTCTTCTCGTTCATATAAAGAGTAAGAATTATGTGCAAAAATAATTCACATGGACCCAGGATTACATGAGGAAACCAAAGATAAATCGTAAAGGCGACATTACCCGGTTGCAGTCCCGAAGATGTTACAACTGGCATGGACTTGTTGACAAGTACTTGCTTGTTTTCTATTCTTTCACCTGTGATATACGTCAAAATGAAGTAACTGTGAGCAAGCTGAGCAAGCGGATTCTTCCAGCTGAATAGCCTGAGGAAAGAGCCAACATTTTGCGACGCTACCACTGGTTACCCCGCGAAATGAAATCAGTGGTGGCGTAGAGAAATGTCAGCTTTTCACTCAAGCTATTCCAGCCATCACAAGGCTTAACCTTTTAAGTCCCAATATCCACATACAAATTCTCCAAACTAATCTCTATATATTTCCTTAAAGAATGAGCTGAGAGAATTTGATAAAAGATCTAAGCATTTTCTCTTAGGTGATCGTTTTATTAATTCTCATAACCTAATCTCTTGACAATCTATGGATATTGTTAGGAGAAAATTAATGTTGGCCACTATTGGGACTTAAAGGGTTAATATATCATTTACTTGGGCTACCTTCGGGGATGTTAGAGAGAAAATACACTGGTAAAAAGGAGGGGAATTTAAAGCTAACAACAAATAGAATGACAAATAAAATTAACCTATGAAAAATCTTTTTACGTCATTGCAAACGTATATGTAATGGTTGCGTTTACACTAAGTACAACCACCGCTAAATTTTTCTTGTCACAGCTGGCTTCACAAAGACAAACGAATGAGAAATTTTTGACGATTGCCTCATGGATTTGGTTGTTACAACCAACGTCTTGTGAATTCCTCTCCTCCACCAGTGCAGCACAGAACTTTTTGCATTTTTACATAATTAGATTATTCATTTCATTTGATGTCAATTGCGTAAAATGCAACTAAACAGGCTTACTAAGCACTGTTGCACGTTACCATGCGTTGACCTACCTGGAGAGCAAATTCCATCAGCATCTAGAGCTCTGTGTCTCCAAATCACTTCCCCCGTACTAGCATCTTTACTGGGACCTACACAATTACAATAAATAGCAAAAGTCAATCCTCAACAACATTTACACCACAAACAACAACAACATTCCTACAACTAACATTAGCAAGAAGATCTTGGTCCAAACTTATGAAAAAGGTATTGCTAACTAACAGCTTTTCCTAAGTACTTGTTCAAAAGTTTTCTCTTACCCATGACTCGGTCAAAAGTCTGTTACATCCAAGTGTTCAACAGCGAGATGAAAAATAAAAACAGAACAAGATGCGTTACAACAATTTTGTTTCCAGCTACAATGACCTGTTACAAAGCAAGATTAAATCCTTTCATAACAATCAGATGATACAGATACAACAGATGACAAACTATTTATTCGTCGTGCTAGTTTCTTCAATAGTTTCAACGACAACAGCAATCAACTTATGTCTCCCAGACTCCCTAACAATTTTGTCACTCGTTTAGGATTCTCATGATTCACAGGCAACAGGCTTACAAACACAGAGACAGAGTACAAGCTCGCTGTATTTATCGGCTTCGTCGACAAGAGATGTGAGTACAAAATTACCTGATTCGCGTATCTCTTTAACAAGCATGTTTGCTTCCTGTACACCAAACAACGGCCAAAACCTGTGAACAGAAAAAGAGGTTAGGTTTGTTAACAAAAACAGCTGATGGCGACGAAGGCTGCAATATGAAATAGCGTGTTCAAGAGAACTTAGTCGACAACAAAAAAGTTCGACCTCGATATAAATGCATGTGCCTACCTCTGTCAACTGAAGCTTTGTTTAAAATCAAGGCATCCTGAAACAAAAGCATGTAATATCAAAATAAAACATAAAACATTACTCTCACTTTTATCATGATTAAAGCGGTTTTCAAACATTAAAACCACGCAAATGGAAGAGTTCCCTGACCAGCACCATGGACAACCTTATACACGACTTGTTTCGCAAATGTCACACAAAATTGCATTTTTTTTTTCATATGATCGGTTTTTTCATGCCGAACTGCAAAGTTTCATAAGCTCCTTAACTCGGAGGAATTTGTACAAGGAAATGTCTGATATGGGGGCAAGACTACCCCAGCGCCAGACATTTCCTTGTAAATGCCAGCACCAGGCCCAAGCAACCATTCAAAACAATAGCATGCAACCAGCAAAAAGCGCGGGAAAATGGTGCCAGGAAGTTCTAGCTGAACTTAAAAATATTAACGCAGTCATAAAGGGTAGCATTTCAAAAAGCGATACAAAGAGCAATCTTATTTTAGATTCTATTAAAATATACTTCTGCCCCTTTCCGGCGAAGACTATGGAGAAAAAGCTAAATCAACTAAAATGTCAATTAAAATATAGCAGTTTTACCTCGATATCATATCCACTGTAGCTCATGACTGCTACTGTAGCATTTTGACCTAACAGATAGATAACAAAGACTTAAATTTTAGGAGGTAGAACAGTTTTCCCTTACAGATAGAAACAAGAGTAGTCTGATTTTACTCCCCTTTCCATGACCTATAGGGAGAGTGGCCTGGGTACAAGCTTTCGGTGCAATGATTTCTGGGATCAGTTAAATCCCTTGGGCAGTCAGGAGTTAACTATGATTAGAATTTAGTGGAAGATATCACTGGTAACCATAAATCAATCATAGCTAACGCTTGTCAACTAACGCCATTATTGTAGCGTCGAAAGCTTACACCCATTCTACACATATTTTATTACAACTGACAACAATTAAAAGCTACAAGACAAATCATTCTATCTTTCTTCGGGAAAGAGAAGTTTCCTCGTAGACCTCTGTAAGAGACAAGCCTTTGAAGCACCAGTCTTTTCACTAGCACGCAGGTGGTTAAGTTGAACATCAAACCACCTCAACACAACACTGACTATAATAATAATCAAAAGAACAACCGGTGTACGTATGGAAACATTACCTGCTGGAAGCTTGTCAAACTGGATCAAATCTATAGTCTGAGATGGAAATCAAACAAAGTTAAGTAAATCACTTGCACTGAAAGCGCATATTCGTATTCAAAGAAACCGATGCGTAAAACAAACGGAAACTGAAAGTACCTTTGTCCTGACCAAAGGAACTTGAGGATAACACAAAAGATACAACAGGGTATCTATTCTGTACAAAATAAAAGAACTGATTGAACATTCAACATTCAAAAAATGTAATTTCTGAATATTGAGTAACATGTCACAATAAAGAGCCGCCAAGGTTGCTATGGACCGTTTGTGGGGCTATTTAGACTATAGGCAGGGGGCTTCTGCCATTCTACGTCAGTCAGTCATCTAGCTCGCATTAGGTTTTTCTACGTTTTTTATTTGGGTAAGTTCAGTCTGCAGTTTCATATTTCTACTAAACGATAAGAATGTAAAGCCGCTGCATTTGATGAGGAATAGGTCCCCTCATATTTTTGGGCCACATCTCTGGTTGAGGAGGTTTCAACAGGACATTACTTATACTGACCCATCCTTGTGTATCGTGTCATTCAGTCAGAATATCACCTAGTCTCACCTGTTACGCTGGTTGTAACCAATAGAACCTGAGATTAAAAAGATACAACACTTAACAAGTAACATTTCACTGTTATTGTAGCCAAACCAGGTCCTACGGAGCTTTCGGTTTTTCGTTCTTACCTTAACCGAGAAGAATAGAACATGTTTGCCACAGATACTTTTCAAAACCTCAGGCTTCTAACTTTTTTTCTTATAAAAATAAAATCTCTGGACCAAATAAATACAAAATGTGAGATACACTGGCGGCCTGAAACCTTCAATTACCACCTTCTTTACACCTTCCCATATTTTATGAAAATAGAATTTTAACCTACCGGTACCTTTTAAAAAACTGGCAATTCAACTTTTTAATCAACTTAAGACGTCATTGAAGTTTTCAATTGTATCAAATCAGTGGTATTATAATTTGACTTTTCCCTTACTCAAAATAATCTTTCCCAATTTTCTCTAACCGTAAAGTAGTTTAAATTGCCTGACCATTTTCCTGGCCAGTAGCAACCATATAGAAAGTCTAAATATTTATACTGAGCAGTGAATGACTCACCCATGGCCTGTTTACCCATAGCGCACTGATAAGTGTTACGAGGTGACTGGTTGTGATGAGGGTACGGTATCAGACCAGCACACACTCCAAGCAGAGTAAATGGTTCTATCTCAAGATGCGTGGTCTCCCTGTGAAGACAATTCCAACAGTTTTACTGCCGTTTTTATATACTGAGTGTTTAACTTGTGGTACTTTAACCTGGTAAAGTTCCCTAAACATTTCTTTACCTAGTTATCTCTTTTTCGTAGAGAGCAATCGAGCAGTCGTTTTCTTCATTGACATCTAAGTATTCAACCAGCCCCTCGTGTAGGAAATCTTCGAAACACCTGAAAACATAAAAGCGTTTTAAATGACAGATCTGTCCAAAAAATTGAAATTCTACAACCACATCGAAGACACTGATCACGGTCAAAGTTAGACAGTAGACACCTAATATGGTAGGAGAATCCCTTAAGGCGATCAGAAAGTTGTCATTATTAGGTAACATCAAGTGAAAAAGGAATGGAAACCTCGTTACGGTTGGACAACGCATCATTCCCTCTGCCTTCTTTCAGATGTTACCTTTCCTTTCAAGCTTAATTTGACCTGCAACTGCACAAATCAGCTCACCTAAATCCCTGAGCAAGTTCCTGAATGTGTCGGTCAGCCACTCGTGGTCTTCCATTTTTAACAATAATATAGGGTCTGGAATATTAAACATGACAACGATAAATGTATTTGATGAGTTCAGAAAAAAGGTGGCGTTTCCTTGGATATGTAAATTCTTTCCATTACCTGCAGACACGTCCTCCATCAGATGCAATATTAACAAATCTGCAATACATAATAATCAAAACTTTAAGTCATTGTACTGAAATAGAGAGCAACACCATGAAGGGTGATAAAACTTGTCATTAGTGCAAGATCTGATGAAAACAAAATGATTCTGTGAAATGTTGCCGCAGGTGCCTTAGTTGTGATCATCATCAAGTTTCTCTGTGTAATACCGATGCTTTTAAGCATCAGTCAGAGAGATCATAAGAATTAATTTCTTGATACTGTATTTCATGATCTTCTCGAACACTACTATAAGGATGAAAAGATTGATGAAAAGAGCCGACGTTAAAATTCAAGAAAAAATACAATTTTTATTTTGTAACGCAGAAAGATAAGTGGAATGCCGCAAGACAACTACTGAAGAGGTCTCATTTGACTGGTCACACTTAGTAAAAAAGTCTATGATTGCAGATAGCAGCCCAGTCTCAAACGCACTGACTTCCTTACTACGTTTGTGGAAGCTAAAATTTTAAAACGATAATTTAGCATGTATACCTGTGCTGATGATTCGGGCAAATAGAAACAAACTCATTTACGTATCCAGCTGAAAAAACAATATTGGAGTACAAAACAAGTGAAAAAATTCCAAGAAAAACCAATTTTTAGGTAACTGTTAAAACTGATATTCAAGCAAGCATAAAGGTGAAGTTCCCGCTAACGAAGAAACGACTACTGAATTTAAGATTATACACAAGCAAATTCATGCGGGGTGCGGTGCAAGAAATCTTAAAAATCAACTACTTTGGGTGTCCTGTGGTCTACCGCTACATTGGATTCCCCCTCCGTGCGTCCTTCTTTTGGAAGCCTATGCAAAGACTGATTTTCACTAATAATCGTCCGACTTCTGCTGGTTTTTACGATGATTGGAACGATTGAGGCAAAGCGCTCAAGCAAACTAAAGCTCCGCAAAACACTTAGCACCAAGATAGAATACCCGCTAAAGAAACCATTACAGGGTCGTAGCTTGGTTTAAAAAAAGGAAAAACAACAACACACCTCTTCTCATCAGACGAAACGTTTCCACCAAACGCTTGTAGTCCATGACAACACCGAGAATGTTTCCTACGAAAAAATCGGCTACGTTAAACTTCACCAATTAAAGTTGCAAATGCATTTAAACAAGAGCAAGAAATTACTGATATTCTAGCCTTATCTCTGTTTGTACAATGCAAAAAGACGTGAGTTGTAAGGGTGATAGTACCAATAATGCATCACAGGTTTTGTGGTAACAATAACCATCACACGAATAACGTCGTTTCTCTGTTTTTTAAAAAAGAGAAGCGAGCTCAGGATAATAGAGAAACCAAAACGAGAGGTCGTAGTAACTTACCGTTTAAGAAAACAATATAAACCGAGGGATGACTTATTTCTTCACCAGACAGCATACTTATATTCTAAAATTTGAAATACAAGAAACACCTTCTTATGCCAACCACATATTAAAAAGATGGATAAAACTTCACCAGCAAACTTCATCAACAAACCTCTACTCCAAGATTGTAGGCCAAGCGAATGATGGGTTCTTCTTCTTGATCTGTGGTGATGTGCGTCATAAGCGCAAGATTTTTCACCAATCCACAGGCCTAAAACAACCACAAATTAAACGTTCCTTAATTCAAAATTAATTAGCGATAGTCTTCAGTTATAGTAACACAGCTGCAGGGCCATTCTGGTATTCATCCCAGTCTACGTTATACATGTACCACAAGATACGCCACGAAGCTCTGAGAAAGAGTTGTTTAAAGGCTAACTTAAACAGTACATGAATTTTCCAAACGTTCCTGGCCCTAAAAAACAATAACAGGTGTGTTTTCGAAGGTTACTGAAAAAGGAGTCTTTTTGAAAGCTTCGTGGCTCCAGGAAAACAACTCGTGTTGTAAATTAAGGCCTAGGTTATCTTCCGAGGTTATAAAAAGTCCATCAGCGCCTCTCCTCTTCTTTCTCGGACTTTGCACTCGGTGTTCTCTTTTCGTGCACATTTCCTGTGCTCTTTATCTGGATTTCGAAGATCGAGTAGTGTGCAAGCAAAACTGAACCCACAAGATCATGCCCTAACTCAGTTTTTTTTTTCTAATTGATTATTCAGTAAGTCATCCGGCTATCGTTATCTTACTATTCAGTTATGATTCTTACCTCCCCCTCAGGGGTATCTGAAGGACACAGCATTCCCCACTGCGATGGCTGCAGAGATCGCGGACCACTCACTTTACGAGTTTTCTCAAACTGAGTGGTAAAAAAAGTGAATTAAGAAATAAATGTATCGATTACTAGATATATTCAGTAGGTTGCTTACATTCAAAAACTGAACGAATTTCACAGTAGATTTCTCGCTCCAAAAGAAACATCAATAAAATAAGATTTTAGTTGATTTTGCTTTTAATCGGAAAAAGCAGTACTGTCGACTTTAAAATCACAAGCCAGCTGTCGCACGTTTGGCATATTTCTGTCGCACTCCGCGAATTGGTTCCTCTTATTTTTGAGAACTATGGAGCCCAAGTTTTATAACCCTCTTGGTTTATGTGGGTTCCCTTGAGCGAGTTGACAGTTAAACATTCTAACTTGTATTCTGGCAAATAATGATTTGACGTTAGTGGCGGGAAAAGTTGTGTAATGATGTACAGTATGAGATCATAAAATACTACGCGACAAAACAGCCTTTTTTCGCGTTGGCCAGGAATGCATGCAGTCGTCAAGAGAAAGATGTAGAGCGAGTGGGTGATCACGAAAAAATCCACGCTTTACGCCTCATAAGCAGCAAGTTAGGTAAAAGAAAGCGAAACCGACGATTTGTAACCTGCGTAGCGGACGGTTTTGTCTGACAAGCGCGCAAATGAGCGGCGAATCTGCGAGAGCGCGCCATTCTCCCGTCATTGCCTCCCCGGCAACAAAAAAGGTTAAAAGTTCTGTGGTCTGAAAACTACTTACCTGACTAGTGATTCTTGTCATCATACCCAGAGCAGAAATAAATGATAAACGTGATAGCACCTGATAGATGAATAACAAAACATTTCAGCAAAACTTCATGTTTGGAAATATCCATGATATATCGCTTCCTGACTTCCTCTTCACAATTTCCCACGTTCAGTAAGGTCACTTGCTAATCCTTTAAACTCCATAGCAATTAAGAAGTTACAAATACTGAAGAAGGTAGACTGCAAAACAGTCCGTATTTTTGCGTATTCAAGTAAGCGCGAACAGTCAAACAAAAGGTCTGGAACGAGGCTGAAAACGGAGAGTGAGACTGGGGAGGGACGGTTTTTTTCTCTCGCCTCACACGCCCTACGGCGCCCTACTCGCCTCACACTCCTACTCGCCCTACTCGCCTCACACGCCCTCACACGGCCTACGGGCGTGTGAGGCTAGCGCGCTTCGCGCGTGTAAGACTCTTACGCCACGCTTTACCGATTTCTTTACAGATTTTGAGAAAAAAACCGACTGTTTTGCAGTCTGTGAAGAAAGGGGTGTATTTTGACTCGTTCCTCTTCGAAAATGCTCTTCAAAATTTAAGGCTAAACTCAGTGCAAATGCAACATCAAGTAGTCGGGAAAGGATAAACAGGTTGGAACACAATAACTGTCTCCCATATAAAGAGGCAATTTTTATTACATTCATTCTTTTCAAGTGACAAAATCAAAAAACTTGACGGATTTCATTACTTTGAAGTCTGTTTGGCTAAAAATAGAACTTCTCTGTACATACACGTATCGACAAGGACCTAACCTGAGTAACTCCTGCACGATTCATGTTGAATCTCTTTATGATCCAGTTTCCCTGCAATAAAATCAAAATAACCTGTTAGGAACTGGAAGACACCTGACAGAATCACAGCGTCTTCAAGCTAAGATTCAAACTGACATGGGAGCCCTTTTTTCCCGGTAAATATTGCAGCTCGGTTGGTTTGCAATATAAATATTCTTTTAAAAGAAACTGTTTAAGAAATCCCTTACTAGGTGAAGCAAAAAATAGGCAATCTAACCGAGGTGATCGCATGAACAAGTCCGTTTGTTATTTGATCCTGGCGCATGTGCTTGACAATGTCAAACTGGAAAACAAAACAAAACAGCAATTTCTTTAAATAAATAAATGATAACAGTGCCAACTATCCTCACTTGCAGCCAATGGCTGAAATGCGGAGGACCCAGAGAGGTGATATCGGACGTCAGGATGTAAAGGCGCACTCTTGCAGCCACTTTAGTCCATGTTTTGATCACACCTCGCCCACCCAGACCGATGACGGCACAAGTTAGATAGACCATGACATCGGGGCCTACGTCCCCTGCTCTTTTCGAACAATGTCACGGGTTCTTTTACGTCCCACTCCAACTGAAGTACAAGGATGAAGGAGACAAGGCCAACGGCTTAACGTCACCGCCCAATGACGTGATCATCTGAACTGAGAAAGGGGTTGCACAGCTAGCATGATGTCACCAGTTATTTAAAGACCTTGGTTGATGGTCGGGTCGGGGTTTGAACTCACGACCTCCCGCTCAGCAGACCGGCGCTCTTACAACGGAGCTAACCGGGCGACGGTCCGGTCCGGTCCGGTCCTTCAATGACCAAAATAGGTAAAGGTGAAAATTTTATTTACTAATCTAATAAATACCTGAGCAGCCCTGGGTTTTGGAATTGTTTGATCGGCAATCTTTTTTAGCTGAAAAAAAGTTTAAAACTTGTGTAAATGACAGTCGGACAGCCTACTGATCTACAACAAAGCTTTATTTTTGGGGAAAGACTGGGGAAAACATTACCTCCGCATTGAATCTCTTGAACAGATCTTCAAAAAGAAGAGACAGGAGCTAAAATGAAGAGCAAAAACATTGAAAATTTTGATGAAACTCAATGAAACGTTTTTTTTTTTTAATGGCTGTTTATTTTTCATTTTGCAGGCATGGGACATCGAAAAACTCTCAGTCCACGGCAGGATCGAACTCGTGGCATCCCAGCGCTACATCCAACTGCGCAAAGAAGAGACTCGTGGAAAGCAAGATTATAAAAACTCCCGCGTCATGTGTGACACATTTCCTGCGTACTTCTAGGATCGGCACTGTTGAACACAAGGTTCCTGTGTGGTGACAAACGATAAGGGACATGACTCCACCTTGGGGGCTTCAGTTTTTGGGCTTTGGTCGCCAACAAAGGCGAGTGACTGGTGACGCTACGCGAGGCACCTGTCGTCTGTCAGATCTTGTGTCAATTGTCTCGCCCATTTACTCCTTTCCGCCTTCCTTTGCGCGCAAATGCGCGAGAGACTAATGTTGAGCTCGATGTACGTATGAGAGTAGTCCCCGGGCCAATGTGGTCATACAGTCAAAACTAGATAACCTGTCACGTGAAAAATAGAAAAAAAAAATAACAGGGCTGTCCTACCTGCCCTGCTAATTCAAGCCTCTTGTTTCCATAGTAATCACGGTCATCCACATTAGCCTGGACAACAGCAAACGACAAGCTTTAATCATTGATAACGAAGAAAACTTGTACTGGAAGGAATTAGATACACAGGGTTCTCCTGGTTAGGCCGGGAGCAAACGCGGACAAGGGAACCGGAAGTGTAAAAAAGCGGATTGTGTAAAGCGCCAAAAAAATACAGAATTCTCATGCGGGCTAATCCTGCCAGGTACGCAGACTAGCAGTGTCTTAAAGAGGATTTTTCCGATGGGTTATACATTTCTTACCAAACAACCTTAAAACTGACTGAGATGTCAAAATAACAAAAGAAACTGCCGAACAACGAAAACGTCAAGCAGTGAAACCCTATAATATAATGCGACCCTTCAAGGGTCATTAAAATCTGTTAGTATTAACAAGGTTTCTCGATGAAGAGGTTTCCACCCTTACGTCAAACGAAATGTAGTCATAAAAAGGAGGTGGTCGCAGCAGAGGGATTCATTGCCTTAAAAAGCCAGTAAGAGGCATGGTTGGTTAAGCAGAAAAAAACTGATTTATCACTTCTGTTTGTTATGTGAGCGTGTTAACGTAGATAAAAACCGATACATTCACCAACTAACCAAAATAGAAAGAACTAAACACTGTCGTGTATGAAAAGCCGAGAATAATTATTTTATAAATCGTTTTATACTTGAGTCGGAAAGCATAACAACAACTTGTTTGACACTATTATTCCGCAACGTTTAGGCCTGTAAGTATACACACTGACAAAATCTGCAGCCAGCTTCAAGATATAAAGATTCTTGCAGTGAATTGAGCAAGACGATCGCCTTACCTCGTCACTGCAAGCAAGGATGACTCTGCGAACCATAAGAGCTAAAAATACACACTTGGGTTTGAAATCATACTTGATGACCTGAAATTATTAAGCAGATGGATCACAGAACATTTAGCAGTGTTCGACAGAATTCTATTCAGCTTAACGTTGAAGATATGTTTTAATACCAAAATAAAATTCGGCGATAAGAAAAGTCAAATGCAAGTTACTTTATAGGAATTCGAAAACTCGGTAATTCCATTCAAACGGTGTGTTGATAACTAGCTAATAGAAAATAACCCAAAAGAAACTGATAATTTCGCAAAACCCACATCACGTTTTTATATCATTTTTTACTTTTATTTTTTCCTTTCTCTCAGTACCCAATGGATAAAGCCACGAAGTCGTTCGAGTAGCTAGGACAGAACGTACAGTGATTTTGTTACCTCTGTGTCCTGCGTCCTCATGGCACGCGTCCCGTAGGACGCAAAGATCGGTCGATCAATCGATCTGAACACGTGTATTTGTAGAAATATCCCGTTCGTGTAATTGCTGTGGCAGTTATTATGGCTGTTGTTTAATGATGACTATTTCTTTTAGCCTTTGTTGTGCTTTGAAATAGAAGAACTATATTTTAATTCAGTATACTGAAGTACAGAGTTTTGGAGTCTGTCTTCAGATTAACTGTTACATAAAGGCCAAATTTCGGACTCGTTCTTTTTTTGAGTGGGACTCAATGGTTCTGGACTGGCACTCATGATTTTTCACAAGATGAGTCCCAGGACTCACCATAACTATTTGTAACAAAATCACTGAATGTATGAGACTCTCATAGCGCGCAAAGAGAAACAATTCACAAACCACAGTACACAAGACGCGACTGGTAAATTACTTCGAGGCGCTACAGTAATCTTAACGTGTTTGCTGTTGGAAAGAAGTTATTTAGTATTACCGGTACATGAGCAAGCATGACTCCTGCCAACAGTTCCCTTGCTTCCTCCACTTTTGTTCTACTCTTCCCCCATGTTGCTCGCTGACGCACTTTAGATCCTACGTACTGAAGTGCCTGTTAACATAGTGGAATACAGTATGTATAGCACATTATGGACAGACTGATTTGACATTGTATAACATGAAGTAAAATACAGTCCACAAGGCATCACAGTTGAATTAGCAAGATCTGTCGTTCAAGTCAAAAGGGCTTGACAAAAGTCACGTCTAGTCAGCTTCATTTTCCTGCTGGGAAAGTAACTTTTACCCAAAACACAAGCTAAAATTCAAGTTTATTTTTTTGCAAAGCAGGAAAGAAACTAAACGATTCTTAAACCATGAGGGAAACATAAAAATGCTTCAATATTCTAAGGGTGCATAGTGAAGAATGTGCCCTCGAAAGGTGCCTTCAGCGAACACAAATCCTTTAGAGCGGTTTTCATTTGAGTGTCGAAAAGTAATTGGTTTTGCACTTTCTACACGATGCGATTGGCTTAAAAGATTCGCGCCACCTTTTCATCCAATCAGAAGTAAAACCAAAGCCAATTGTGACGCGCTCGCATGCATTTTCCCGCGCTTTGCGTCAGCCACATGTAATTACTTCGAGTTTTGATTGGTTCAATGTATTGTCTGTGTCCTATGTGATTGGCCAGAGTAATTACTTTGGTTTTGGTTTTACGACACTCAAACGAAAACCACTCTATCTATAAGTAGACTGATTTTTACTTCACCTGTATTCTTTTGTTTACTTGTAACAATTTGGCACCAATTGTTACATACTGCATCAAGAGTTCAGTAAAATCACCATTGCAGCGATTGTTACTGAACTGTGAGTTACACATCATCAGTTCTGAACTACTTCATTGATGAATGAATAAAATACCTGTAACTGTGTATAGATGTTGAGTTTATGACACTCCTCAAGTGAAGGAGCAAATGTGGAGATGACCCCTTCCTCACAACCAACCATCTGAACAATCTCCTGCTCACATTCAATACCCATGGCTTTAAAAACCACTACCACAGGGACATCCTAAAAAATTACCAACAACAAAATTATCGGCATATCCTAGGCTAAAGCATGTAGAAGAAGAAAAATCTCATTCCCCATTATGACTGTTTCGTAATAACAATATTTTCACATAAAAATTAAGTATGCTCGTACTCCCACCTCAGTCAAAGCATTATGCTTTAAACAGAACTTGTTTGCTTTCGTAACAATACTTGTTCTGCTTTTTCTCTCCGCTGTTGAGCTACAAAACAATAGATTATCCTTTAGATATATGAGACTGGTGATATCATTTTGATAATCAATAAATAATAGAAAAGTGCTATTTTTTACTTCCCATATTAAGGCAACATCTGGATCAGACAAACCTGGTCACAGAACACCCAATATTCCCTTTCTTGTCAGCTTCTACAATTATTCGATTCTTTGATAATTGTTCTTGAATTAGAATAACCTTTTCGGTACCATTTGCTATAAAGTAGCCTCCTGCAAGAAAATGAACCAAGATCACCAAATGATTAAAGATCAAAGATCACCAAACAAACAGAACTACAAACGAGTAACAAATGAATAACAATAATTTTTGACAAAATTCAGAAGTAAGCATTCTGTAATGGTGACAGCACTTGACTCCCAAACATGGCCCAGGTTCAA
Organism: Porites rus; assembly: GCA_964035705.1. Classification (NCBI taxonomy): domain Eukaryota; kingdom Metazoa; phylum Cnidaria; class Anthozoa; order Scleractinia; family Poritidae; genus Porites; species Porites rus. The sequence continues at coordinate 8,468,613 of OZ037993.1, forward strand.
ATCCCAAATGCAATGCCATACAGCTGTATGTGGGTAGAGTTTGTTGTTGGTTTTTGCCCTTGCCTGAGAGGTTCTCTTCAAGTTCTCCAGTAACAAACATTAATTCCCACTATTAAATAGTTATTTATTTAACTTTTTGTTTATTACTTTATTTTAAGGAGCAAGGGTGGCGCAGTGGTGAGAGCGCTCACCTCCCACCAGTGTGGCCCAGGTTCAAATCCCGGTGTCGATACCCTATGTGGGTTGAGTTTGTTGTTGGTTCTCTCCCTCGCTCCGAGAGGTTTTTCTCCGGGTACTTCGGTTTTGCCCTCTCCTCAAAAACCAACACTTCCAAATTCCAATTCAATCTGGAACGCACGGACACGTTTAAAGAAGTTCATACGAACTCTTAAGTGCTTCGTGGGTAAAAAGCAATTTACAATTTTTTAATTTTTACAAGTGTGTAACTGTACAGTGTATAAAAGCAGATCACTAAAACAAACCAACCTGGGTCAATAGGACACTCATTGAGAGATGCTAGTTCTGCTGGGCTTTTTCCCGTCAAAACACAGTTGGAGCTCCGAAGCATAATAGGCATCCTATATGAAGGTAAGAAACTACGCCATTACCATCAATTTGAAAATTTTACAAACCTTCAGTCTTAAAGACTTGCTATTTCTCATCAGACAAGATAATGCACAATGATATCGGTACATCTCCCATAATGCCCCTTGTGTGCCCTACAAAATTTTGCATAAGCATTGCATTGTCTTTAATCTCTCTTGGGACCACTATAATATCCAGAATAAATTTTAAAAAAAGGTTTTAGAAAACTTTGGGGGCAAACAAGGCATATTATGGGAGATGTGCAAATGGCAAATGTGTCTTTTGTGGACAAAAAAATTGTCATTTTTCATGTCATATTTTTCATTTTAATTTTCCATTCCATTATAAATAGGAATCTATTTTAGGTTCTAATAAATCGTGATTTAAGTTAAAAAAGAGGACAAGGTTTCCTCTAAGTTTAGTTTAAAATCTTCGTAAAATTGGTAAATAGCATGCAGTAACAAAAAAACGTAGCCATCTTGATCAGCTGTCCACTGACCAAAACACAAAATAATTTAACACATACCTGCCTATAGGTAAATTGTGTCTTACCACTCTCTGCAAAGAAGGGAAGAAATAAACAAATAACTCATTAGACACTTGGTGCAGCAGAGCAAGACTTTCATATGTGTAAGCCACCAAGATTAAAGTGCACAAAAGGCCAAAAAGGTCCACATGGCCCGAACGTATCCTGTTAAGCAGCTTATAGTATGTTGGCATATGCAACAATAAAAAAATATTATATGTACTTCATACAAAATGTACTCCCTCAAGAGTACTGGATGCTAGTATTACATTCCCCTTTACACATACCAGTGTACATTGCTGTAAATGGATAATGTAATGCAATTTACCTGTGTGCCCCTAGTATACTCAATATCTACTGTGATGGGTGCTGAGTAGGTCATGTCTCTTAGACGACACTGCAACAAAAAACAGAGTACTGCTTAATGAAATAGAGTCTTTTTCTGAATAGATGGGTCTTGATGACTTGCTGGCTGTCCAAATAATAACATAACGATGAAGATTCTACAATGCACAATTCAATGAATCAGTTGTCAACGGTCTCCACTGGATTTGGCCTTTTTTAGCGAAAAGATGGGGCAAAATAATTATGAACAGTATTTTCATAAAGGGAACACGCGATTTGGAAATTTCCTTCCCAATCCTCTGCCTCTGATGACCCATTATGAATATAAGACACTTGAATGTTTGCAGTATATAGACAGGCCAACAAAAAGGAAAGAATTGTGAGACTGGGGGAAAATTTTATTTTATTTTATTTTATTAGATTCGCCAATTATTGGCAGGGTCACTGCAACAACATGATGCCAATTACTGCAGGCCCGTAACAGTCCCTCCCCCCATGAGAGATAGACCACCACACCGGGGACCCTACTCTTTACGAACAGTGTGTGAGTTCTTTAACGTCCCACAGAATTTATACATGCAAGGGTTGTGAGACAGGGCCTACAGTTTATCCTCCTTATCCAAGAAGACTAGAAAGTGTAACCGTTTGCAGATGTCTTTACAAAGGCAGCACTTTCGCCTCAGTTTTTTAAAGACCCTGAGTGTTGGTCCAGCTAGGACTTGAACCAGCGGCCTCCTGGTCGGCAGACCGGCACTTATCCAACTGAGCTAACCGGGTGGCAGTTGTTGGGGGGGCGGGACAACAGGATGGAAAACCCTTAGTAGAGAACCTTATGTTTATACATACAGCTGTATGTATAAGTTTCCAATGATCATCATCATTTACTTACTTCATGAGGTGATATAGGCTTTGTGATATTAAACGACTCTTCTACATCAGGACTACCAACATAAATATTTAGATACCTGAAACACACATCAGATCTGATTAAACACGAATGCAAAATCAAAATTGGATTCTCATATTAAATTTGCTGGTAACAATAAAATTAATATTTATTGTTATGAACAATTTCATGCTAAAAGGAGAAACGTTAAGGTCACAGAAACTCCAATTGGCCACCTTAAATTTATAAAATACATGTATATTCTGTAAAGAGATAACCCTTTTTAACCTTTCAAACCCTTTTTTCAAATTAAGTACATGTATAGAGCTCACAAATTAGTACATGTCGCCTTCTTGGCGTGAATACAGCATAAAAGAGATGACATGTCTAACCCTTTTTTCAAATTAAGTACATGTATAGAGCTCATAAATTAACTAGTACATGTTGCCTTGTTGGCGTGAATACAGCATACTAGCTGGGCTATAAACCTCAAGTGCATTGACGAAAGAGGCTAGGTTGTTTATCAGTTGGGACATCTTAATTGGAGGCAGCTTGATATCTAGCTTGGTTGTCAGTAGAAAAGAAGAATATGTTTTACAGGATAATTTTATTTACAGTGGCTAGAAGCCCATTAGCCATGACTGGCAAGCTATTGCTATTAATAGGGAGTGTTACATTTCTATCAGTTATTGGACAGCTTACTTTAAATACCACACAGGATCAGCATCTGTGGTGATTTTATCATTAGCTCTGACAATCTTCTTTATCTAGGAAAATAAAAAGCGGGTAATTCTTCTTTCAATCCTGAGAAAAAACTTTCAAAAATTAACAGAAAAAGAAACTCGCTTAAAACATCATAGTATAGGATGCTAATACTGGCAGCACTTTTGGTGAGGTAAAAGCTTTCAAAACAAGGCAAAAATTTTAGTATTACTGGGAGGCAGCAAGGCAGTTTCAGATTCAGATCCCTTTGCTCATTGGGCTACTTGAACATCGAATAAGTTGTTCTAATAATTCACATTTATCCCTGGTTTATATTTTTTCATTACCATTCACAAACATCAAAGTGGATAAAAAAAAAAGAAAAAGAAATTTTAGGTTAAGGACAACATTGAACCACACAATACGCATTTGAAGGCAACTAGATGAACAAACTACCTCTAAACTACTTCTAGAATTCTCATTTAGCAAAGAAGACAGCAATTCAATCAAAGATTTAAGACGTACAATCAAACCTCCACGTGCGACCACCTCCCATATTAAAGCAACTGCCAATCCAAAACACCATAATTTTCCCGGTCAAAGCCTTACAGTTGTAACCTCTAGTAAGTGATCACCTCCTGTAAGCGACCGCGACCACTTTTTGGGCCTGATGGTTAATGATTTTGCATTGTTTTTATCCTCTTGTAAGCGACCATTTGAAGCATTCTCAGATCTCTATGTTCGCTGTGTGCACTATGCTACTTTGAAAATATGAAGAACTTAAGTGACAACATGGAACTACACATCGCAACTTACAAATTATTACATGTAATAAATTATCCTCCATAACATAGGTGTCCCTGGACCTCTTCTTGGAATTAAGAGTCCCTCTGTGGTTTGACTCTTGTAAAGGACCACCTCCCAAAGCGACCACTCAGTCTTTGTATTTTGGGTGGTCACTTATAAGAGGTTCGACTGTATGTTCCACTGATTAGTTCTACAACTGAACCAGAGTGAATCTCTGACCTCAACAATTTATTTTTTACCCAAGGTTTTACTCACATCCACATTTACAAAATAATTGAATGAATCTATGTGTTGCTTGACAAGTCCCTTGACCTAAAAAACAAACAAACATTATTTTTTTCATAATTTGATACCTATATTCTAAAATCACAATTTTTTTTAGTAATAAATATATTAAAGAAACTCACACCTGAAGTTTGCTAGTATCTAGTGCACTAGACATATGAAAACTCCCTCAGGAGACTGAAACCCACAAAAAAATTTAATTTCTATTACAGGGAAACTTGCTGTCTACATTTCAGAGAGGTCACACAGTTAGTAATTCTTTTCAAAACTTATATTCATATAAATTCACAGTGAAACCTTGCCTTATGACAATCCCACTGATAGACCATGCTCTTTTGACCTATATATATTTTTATTTTCTTAAAGGCCCTGTAAATACAAACACCTACATGTATAGAAATTATGACCAGGATTTTATGGCCCAACAGTAGTCACATCAATGGGGGGGGGGGGGGGGTCGTTTGTCCCTCAGCTGAACTTCAACAGCTGTCATTTTGGATACTGAAGAGGGGGCCAAGTCACTGATTCAAGGCCCTGTCACCTGTCTAACAGGGCCTTATCAATGGGTTTCCTCTCTATTGAGAGAACTTTTCACTCTTTGGGACTAGAAAAACAATATTACTGACAGAAATGTGTAACTTTGATGTCATGCAGCTGCAGCAATTCAAAATAATAATTAAACTTTACCCTTTATCTTCAATTTTGCAAGTGCCACATACATGCTTTCATCATTATTCAACAGATCAATAATTTAATAATTAGCCTAAAGACATCAACAATACAATTTTCTCAAACAACAAGAAATGAATCTCCTTGGCATACCTTCAAAAATGCAGGTAAAAGTTTCCATTTGTCCTATTAAGAAAACAAGTGTCAGTTTTGTTCCTTCCAAACAGCATTTACCAGTAAGTGGTTTAGAAGAGATATCAAATAAAATTTATCAACTAATAGCCCACGTTCAATACATTAACATTCTAACATGACTCAGAGGCTTACAGGTCATTTTTCTATAATTGGTTTGGTTTTCTTTGTGCTCAAGACTCTTTTGGGAATTGCAAGACAATGGATTCATCAAAACTTTGCAATTTTTTTCTTAAAGCCTCAGAGTCATGATAGAACTTTGGTATATCAAATGTGGGTTGTTCACTGCCTTTACTTATCCTTACCAACCAAACAGACCTGTACGCTAGAGTCACACAGTCACATGTGGTAAGCAAAGTAGAGGTCTTTTGACCTCAAAAAACTATGCTCAAAATGACCAAAACTCTTAGGTTTTTTCTGAGATGAGTACCACATATTCCTCAGTGAAGAGTCTTTCACAATTCAGTACAAGTACAGTTTTATATTATCAATGACCTACAATTATACTACTACATTTGAAATTTCTGTAATTTGATTGGCTCAGAGCAGTGGTATTTCAGCTTAATTTGAAATACCTACATGTGAAAATTACAAAACCTTTATGGGTAGTAGTATAAACAAATAATAGCATGATTTGTACGTGACATCTGGCATAAATACCACAAGTGATATTTCAAAATTGTCTCCAAATTCCCTCGCCTGTGAAGTGAATTAATGTATAACAATTTTGAAATATCACTTGTGGTATTTATGCCTAATATCACTACAAATCATGCTACTACCTATACAAATACCTCAACTGTTTTAATTGGCTTTGAAATGTCCTCCAAATTGTCTGTTATTTTGCCCACAGTCTCAAACTCCATTTTTACACCACTCAGGTCTTGTTATCAAAGGATTGTATTCAGTTGCTGTTGGCCTACAAAGAAGAGCCAAAAAAACAGCTCAGTAGCATACTTTCTACTTAGGTATATTTTGCATTGTATGTCATAATCTGAATCAATAATGCCCAGTTAAAGTTTAAGCTTTATATATCAGAATTGAGATGAATTATTTTTCTAACGTTTTGTGAGTCACATGCTGGAATTCATTCATAGTAGCATTAATACGACTACATTAAGAATTCAAACTAAGAAAACGAAATAAGTGCTCAAGTAGCAACATGTATGGAATTAACGGACCTTCTACAGGCAACTTTGCGCCAGGCTACAAACTGATTCTCGATTTCCAGGTTGTTTAGTTGTGCACGACTGTAAGTTTAACCGTGAACGCTGTCTTGAGCAGAAACTGATTTAACCATAGGAGCGAAAACAGTGTGCTTTGAAACTACGTACTGACAGTTTTAAGACTTTTCACGCCCAAACCAAGGTCTTTTTAAGATCTTTTAACACAAAAACACGAGCTTCCGCCATCTTGGAGCTCTTTTGGCGGAGCAATGGGAAAAGAGACTGGGGTACAACTGGAGTTCACAGGTAACCCAAAGGCTTTGCCGTCGTTTTTCTGGCCTGCAAAGCAGGCGTATTTTGCTGTGGGATAGACTGTTCACAGTCCCCTATTTTTTCGTGAGATCGTTTAGATATACCACGTCTTCTTACCGTAATGGCTGTCTTGATTTTAAAATGTACCGAGGGGGCGGGTGTCGGGGATTATGGACCAAACCGGCCCCGCCCCCTAGGTAGTTTTGACACTCATGCAAGATGGGTAGCCCGTAACGCAAAGCTCTCGATCTCGATGATCTTACGGGAAAATAGAGGACTATGAACAGTCCAAACCGCCCCCGCCGCCTAGGTATTTTTAACACTTATGCAAGATGGGTAGCCCGCAACGCAAAGCTCTCCATCTCGATGATCTTAGGGAAAAATAGAGGACTGTGAACAGTCTAGCTGTGGGAAGGATTTGGACTTTCGACTGACCGAGAGTTGGGGCGATTCAAAAACAAATTAGGGAGAGGGTGACGCTGTCTAAATAGGGGAGGGTCGCGCTTTTAAAACAAAACGCCTGCTCCCTCTCACCTCCAAAAAAATTGTAATACTTTAAAAAACCACGTTTTTTTTTTTAGCCAATTCAAATTTAATTTCTTTAACTTTCTCCGACAGGTAGCTAAATGAAACAATTCTTAATTCGCTGATGCCTTCTGAAAATTCTTTTTAATTATTGATTGTAATCTTAAAGTGGATTTTATTATCAAGATGGGTGCTCACTCTTTACAATTTTCACATCACATTGAAGGAATGAATGAATCTGAAAATGAAGTATTATTGGAGAGGATTTTAGATTTTTCCTGATTCAGACAGGAAAAAAAAAGGAAAAAAAAAAAGGATTCATAAAAAGGAAGTTTTTAGATCGTGCAAGAAGGCAGATATGCTGTTCTAGACTGAACGCAATGACTCTTCATGCACGTGGAATAAGCTTGGAATAAGTCTTAGTCAAAATTCTGCTCCCATTTATTCAAGGAGATTTTTAGTGAGAATTGTGATCAATCATACGTTTACATCTGCTTCTGTACTTGTTCCTAAACAAAGAACATACTGGGTTCAAATTCAAACAGTTTGAATCTTTCCAGTCTGTGAAGTTCACGATTTGTTTGCTATCCACAAAAGAGGTCCTCGTTTTCCCGCTACAAAACACCAGATCACGTGCAAAGAACTTCGTTCAGTTCTGACTTAAAGAGCGCGCGTTTTATAAAATAGCTACTCTTGTTACTTTTTTTTTTGCTCCGGCTTAAATTCGCTTCATGTGACGTGGTAGCCTTTTGGTTTATAATTCTGGCTCATCTCTTTGTAACAGTAAATAAGTAAATCCCACTTCGTACACAGTTTGATGCGAAGATTCAGTCAGTCTTTAAGATGAGGAGATGGAAATCATAGTGCAAGCTTCGCTATGCAGAGGCGTCTCTGGTCAGGCAATAGTCCACGCCGCTTTTCAAATCGGCAATTAAACTGGAACATTACCACATATGTCACTGAAACTCGTAATCTTCGTAGGGCCCTGAATATCACTGAAAGTTAAAAGCCATTGCTAATAATGGTCAGTAATCATTAAAACTAATCTGAGTATCGTGGTAATCATTTGATTCGACAATTTCTTATTAAACTATCGGAAATTACCTGATTTACTAGGACCTGATAGTGACCGGGAATCAGTCAAAGATGATTAAGTAAGAACTTAATACTACATTCACTGTCTTTCGGTGCATCTCAAGTTCACATTTGAAGACTTCTAATTAACACCTTTGCATAAACCTTCAATTCTTATAGTAAACTGGATCGGAAAGAAAAGTGTATAGCTTGAGTTATGCGCTTCTAGTAGGAGCCAATTTTCGGCTTTTGAAAAAAATAATAATAAAAGCAACTGTGAAGTTACTGAATGGGAACCGAGGGCTCAACAAACGGTCAAAAAAGCAGTTAATGAATCGCGAGATTTCAAAAGATTATTTAAATTTGTAAAACATAACGAATGTGAGACAATCGAAAAATGTTTTACAGATTAAAAAGCATCTTCACCTTTTTAAAACTTTGCAAAAATAGTACATATATATTACTATTTGTTTTGTGTTTCTTCCAGGTATATCCTCCTTCTTTTCTTTCTTTTTTTTTTTTTTTTCGCTTTTTTTTCTTCATTCTTAGACCATGATCCACTAACCGATTTCATAAATCTGTTTTGGTGAAATCTCTTTGTTTAACATACATCTATATTTGTAGCCAATTTTGTGTAACATATATTAATCATGATCTGGCATTGTATTAAGTGAAAAGAAAAAAGAACCGTCCACGTCAGCCGGATGGGTTTGAGGAACAGTTCTTATTAAATTACCTATTCCTGTCCTGTTTTCCGTTGTCAGTAGTGGATTACTTATGACTCATTTTGACTAATCAATTGTGTTAATGCGAGAAATATTAAGGCACATAAATCAAAATGGTCAAAATGCTTAATAGTGAATTCAATATCTTTATGGAGCGTTTACCCAGTGTCGGAAGCTGGGCGTAAGGGGGCTTAGGTTGATTTATTTTCGCCATTAGGCAGATAGACATTGAATGAATAAAGACTGATAAAAGAAAGAGGTTGTTTTGAATCAGTTTTAACTCAGATGTGATATTGTTGGACCGTCCTCTCCACTGCAAAAGAAAACAGTTCTTTTCTTTCGAAGATAAACTCAGGACCAATCACTACTCAGTTAAAGGAGGTAAAGTTTCCGCGTAAAGATAGCTTATGCATTGCTTCGTGATTTTCACTATTCGCTATATATATTGTTGCGTCCCCAAGTCAAATTTCCTAGATCTCTCAATTTTCCCTTGCACTCTTTGCTTTACTTCTGCCCATAAGCAATAAGCTTTATTCGTTGTTCGGCGGGATCATATGGCCTACGTGATTGAGTCAGAATAAGTGTGCATTTCTCAGAAGAATAAGTGCTAGGGGACAATGCCATAGGATTCGTGTCTTTCTTCTAATACCGGCCAGGTGTAATAGGGCTTCTTCATGAACCCAGAATTAGCGGTCACCTATAGGATCTCATTTCTTATCAAACTCAAAAATGTAAACCCGAGCAATAAAAAGTCAGGTTATAAAGATCTGACCATAGCTTGCCAACGTTTTCTTTGCTTTCAGATGAGATTCCCATTTATAGTTTTAATCGTGTCTGCACTAAGCAGTATTCTAATTATCAACCAAGTAGCAGAAACAAAGGGTCAATACGAGAAAGTTCTAGAAAAAGGAAGAGAACACAGGAGAGAAGAACAGGCAGGAGCAGTCAACGCTGGAAACTCGGCTATTGGCTGGCGGAGAAAGAGAAATATTAGAGGTGAGGAACCTGCCCGCATTTGTTACAAAGAGCCCTGTTAGAGCGATTTTCGTATGACGTTGAAATGGGCATGAAAACGCTACCCTGCTAGCAGTAGTTTCTCCAGCCCGGACGTTACGAAGCGTAGCGTCCGGCCTGGAGAAACCACTGTTCACAGGGTATGAAAACACGCGAATAAAGCAACAAACGAACAGAAATGGAGCGATTTGATTGGTTTATCGAACGGATACAGACGCCCGTGGCCTTTGGTAGGTTAAGCGAACGCTCGGGTGAAAAAAAACTTATTGCCCAAGAACTTTCTAGAAATCAATCGATTCTTCGCTTTGACGTCATACTGCAACACGATTGGTCAATCGAACAATGTCTTCTCCATATAAGGGTTTTCTTTGGCGGGAAAAAGAAGAGTCCATGTTTTGATCGTCTCATCCACTGGCTGATAAAACGAATAACGAACACTTAACGAAGGACGAGGAGGATGGAACACCGTTCCTTCGCTCTCACTTTTCCCGCTCATATCTCTTCGCGCCGTCCCCACAATTCGAACGTCTGTAACCTAGCTGAGCGCTTGTGCCAGCACCAGGAAAACCCTGCCTGCTGACTTGTGTGTGTTTCTCCAAAGATTATTCACCCACTTGGATGATTGAAGAACTTAAGCAACCAAGGCGACGACGACAACAAGAACGTAGAAATGCAAGAGGTTTTTTTTTAAATAAGCAGAACAGAATTGTTGTTTTACTCATAAACCGTCGTAAACGTGTTGCTCTTTTGACAATCTCGTTGCCCTTGTCGTTTTGACATCTTTACTCTCAATGCAAAAAAACGGGCTGGCCATTTTGACCTTACTTTGACAACCCTTAACTAAAGAAACAATCTGAGGATTCGATCGAACCCCGCGTACTACTTTTGCGAAAGGTACCACTTTGTAACTGACTTTGCCTAGTCCCTAAGTCCCATTATTCCGCGCCGCCACGTGGTTCGAACGAGTTTATTTAGCCCGGCTGAATTGATTCAGACGTCGATCTTTATTCCAGCCCAACTAAGTTCAAGGAGAAAAATGCACATTTCGGTCAAAATGCTTGCAAAACCGGACACGTTTTAATAATTTATGCATTAGGTATTATGAATGTATGTATGTAGGTTCGGCACGTGAAAAGTTCAGCGTCTGAATCAAAGCCGTTCCAAAGTCGAAATTCCCGGCCGGGCAAGGCGGAAAGAACGGCTCAGTTGTTCTAAAAGTGAATAGGCGTACCTAACTGATTCAGACGCCGGACTTTTCATCTACTTAATTCAATGTTTCAGGTTCATCTCATGAAATTTCGACGTCTGAACCGGGCCTATCACAGAGCTTCGGTCGACCAAAAAAACTAATACTTCGCTCGTCAATTTGTCAAATTTGAATAAGATCAACCTGCACTTGAATCGTGCAGACCGTTTTTGCACGACTACTCCAGCCCAAATGATCACCCAAGCTGTAAGCTCTACATATCTAGGCAAAATGCCCACTTTCTCTCAAGCATCTATTTAGCTGAATTTCAAAAGCTCGTTTCTTGAAAAGCACGTCTATCAAACCATGTGTAAAACATAGATGACGTGCAATTTGATTCTCTAAGATTAGAACCCCACTCAAAGACACAGTTTTTATTACGATAATTTCTGAATTCAAGTGAATTTTCACAAAACACACTATTATCAAGAATAATATAAGCATCTTATATACATTTTTCCTTTACAGAAATGAATCCAAGACTGGACGAAAAGACGGCGAAATCCTTTGTTTCACGAAATTCATAGACCATTAACTCTAATAATTTAATGTTAGAGTAAATTACAGTATAATTGTCATATTTTCCACGCATAATCAATATAACCTCTGGATATTAAACCAATTCACTTTGCGATTTTCACACTCTGTGAAATGCAAATGACAAAGTTAATCACCAACTTAAAAAAAAAAACGATGAAAGTCGGGGTGTAAAGCGATTTATCCAAAGACGTATGTCGAATATAATCTTCTGGACAGAGGTTTTTATGATTATGCTGGTACATTAGAAAAATAAAGACATCTTTGCTAAATCTGTTTAACAAGAGTCATGCAATGATAAGTCTCTCATTCTGTACAAACAACAACAGCTTTGTATTTTACTATTTACGCAGTTATTTTCTTCCCTATAGAATTCTATATTTCCATTTACATTACACTTTTAACAAGGAATTCAGCGGCGTAGCCAGCTTTTCGACTAGCTGAAGGCCTGGCTGAGTTTCATTTCAAGATATCCTGATTTTTGCACGCATGACTTGTACGCACTTACCTCACCAACACTTTGAGCTCTTAAGCTTTTTAGTTCACCCCAACATCGCATAATTTATTACAAGCAATAGAGTGATCAAACCAAAACTTTGTAGGCCTACCGGTCTATAGGCTGGCTACGCCCCTGGAATTTAACTGTACAACCGCAAAGCACAAATTTGCACTGAAAAACAATATCTTCATGCTACAAAACCGATCCACTTGGAGGAGTATCCAAGTTAGGCTCAGCCTGTCAACAAACCTTTTCTCTCAAGAGCCATCCCACCTCTACACCCTTTCACTTGTGGTCCATAAATCCCCCGAGGTACAGGGTCTAAGAACAGGCTAAGTCAGGCTTAGAGTTAACTTACTGACGTAATACCAAAGAAACAAGTCCGGACAATCACAGCAGACACAAAAACGGAATAAGCCAGTCACAACCTGACTTTTTCCCGCCAAGCACGGGGAACAAGTCTGTCAGGAAGTCTGACTGGTTAAGAAAAGACGCGAAAATTTACAGGGAAATCACAATGATCGTTTTCTCTGGGATCAACCGAATCAGCCAATCCGGTATTAAGCTCGTCTTTCGGGCCACTCCCTTGGTTAAAAGACGTCTGATTTGTAGGTCACTAGATAAGTAACCTTCCCAGCTACCGAACAACAACTTGTTCGTTCTCTTAATCTCGACAGAAAATTAGATCAGCAAAAGAAAGAGTGTGTCAAATGTGATTGCTGGTTTGCCAGTTACATCTTGGTAAAGAGATTGAACACATTTGCAGGCTTTGATCCAGAACTATTACACCGGCAGTAAAAGCGTCAAATTGGGTTATAGGAAGAAAAATAATAACAACTCAATCACTATCGATACTAGCATGCTGTGATCACATGTCAACACTCGATCGTAAGTGCAGGGTTGAGTAGCCTGAGGTCTGAGGTGTTACGTATGCGCTTACAGCCGTACAAGTGAAGTGTGGTCAGCCTGTGGAGAGAAAAAAAAAACCATCCTTTAGGCCAACTCTGGGAGACGAGGGAAACAAGGGACATCATGTCGCAAGAGAAGTAGAAATATCGAAGGGAAAGTAATAGTGACAGAGTCACGTGCAGTGTTAGGACATGTATGGCGTCTCACAGAAACATGTTTGTTCCGTTTTGTTTAAACACTAGACAACTCAAAAGTGCTGCCTTACCTTCTACAGTTCTTAGCGAGGTGTGCAACTGTATTTTGAGAAATATCTGTGCAGAAACTCAGCTTCAGATTACACAGACTTTGACTGCAGTAGTTGGCGAGCGACAAAACACTAAAAAAAAATTAATTTAATTTAATTCAATTTCAAAACTTATAAGGCGCAAATATCTAGATAAATATATTCAACAACTACGTAAGCACACAAAAATTAAAAGAGCACGGTTACCTTTACTTTTCTGTTGGAGAATGCAAGTATACATATTTTGTTACTTGGGGGTCCACTTATTCTCCCACACGATTACATCTGAATACGGTTTTATATTACCTCAAACACACACGCGTGGTGAACAGTATAACTTTAAGGGGGGAGGGGGGGGAGAGGGTTTCGATGACAGCTATGTAACAACAAACCAAATCCAAGCAATTTTTGATCCTAGCCTAAGAACACAGCCGACATTTCCGGAAGGCACCACTGGTCTGGGGAACGAGCGCGGAAATTCCATACTGATGACGTGTCACTACCCGGATCTGGGAGGTGAATCTGATTGGCTGAAGCACGTTTCCCACGAGGCACAGCCAATCGAAAGCACTACTCAGATCTGGGTAGTGAAGCGTCATCAGTATGGAATTTCTTCAGTCGTTCCTCGGAAGTCATTTCGCGGGAAACCAGTGGTGGCGTCAGGAAATTCGGCTGCTTTTTACGCTATTTTTCCTCCATGAATGGCGACCAACATGCATTAAAAAAAATGACAAAAAAAAGAGAAATTCGAACCAAAAAAAAAAAAATAACGAACCTCTTGTGGCCAACTCCTGTTGAGGTCAAATCTAAAAGTTCCAGTCGCTGACAGCTTTTCGAGAGAGCACAGATACCATTGTCACTTATTCTGGAACAGCCACAGATATCAAGAGACCTAGGAAGAAAACATAAATTCAATAACTTATCCTGCTTTAGCATTCCAGGGAGACAGAGCCAATTCTTAATTATAACTAGTTCGATAACTGTTAGCATCCTAAAAGCTTGAATTCTCAAACATGTCGAACGTAAGACTGTTACTATCATTAACAATCTATCATCGTTGAAACTGAGGCCATTGTGACTAGCGACGAATACGACTTAGAAACAATGAATTTATGCATGTGCAGAATTAAGTTCACTCCTGCGTTTGAATTGACTAACATTGTTCCACCGAAATAATGCACGCGCATTAACAGTGTGCACAAAGGCACTGAAAAACAGGCTGTTTACTCTCTATTTTCTCAATGCAAACGAGAACTCGACAAAATGAGTCGAGCACCTGTGAGTAAAAAGCACCAGGAGGTAGACGCAAAAATAGGGTGAGCGAGAAAGTAGAATTTTCTGTTTTTACCTCCGATGTCCCCCTCCCAACTTCAGCCCCCACATTAACAGCGTGATCCTGGACAGGCGCCTATCCACAGAATAAAACTTTTGTATAGTTACAAATAAAATGTAAACATGTATGCTAAAAGATTTTAACAGCGTCTGCATGCTACCTTAGTCTGGGAAGATTGGTGGCTATTTCTGTTAGAGACACATCTGTAATAAGAGGACAATTCGCCAGAACTAGTGTGGTGACAAGTGGACAGTGGCGAACAATCTTCTTCACTGCTGAGTCACGAACCTGTAGTAAAGTTTTTATGTATTAGAAAAAAAACGTTTGCATCAGTATAAGTATTAAATATGTCGACTTGACTGGCTAATCAAGACAACAGTTCTGCAGCTGACAGGAAGTTTGCTGTACTTCCTGACCTCTAAGTGGCAAAACAATACAGAAATAATTTCTTTTTTGTAGCCTGCTTAGTAGACGTAATCTAACCCGGATTATAAGTCTAGTTCTGTCTGTGGGGCAGGCCACATTGTTGTTGTTAGCCTGTTCCAGGCGTTCGGATAGTGGAGCACGGCGTGAAGGAAGAGAGTGAGGAAAAAATAAAGAGGAAAAGAGGGCTCTCACCCCTACCCCACCCCCTCGTTGTTGTTTTTTTGTACTTATATCTCTTTCCACTGTACCCTGCTGCCCCTCCCCCCCCCCCCCCCCCAACCCCCGATCTGAACGCCTGGAACAGGTAATGTTGGTGTGCACATGAAACACGAGTTATATCTGTTGGAAGGTTTTCTGATTATTGCTGTCAATGTTACAACAATAGAGATGAATGTGTCTTCAACACTTTTCTTTTGGCATCTTTTATGGTTAAAGCAAATGACCACAAATTTCATTTTTCATAGTATAATTGGCATAATAGAGATGGGATTGAGACCATTTCAGGGATTTTCTTGAGGAAGATGCGACTTAATATTATACTTACACAAAACAAGGCAATGCTAACCTTCACTTATCTAAGTTATGGATTCACGTAGTGTTCATAACGGCCATGTCTAAGGACAGCTTGTGAATTGTAAAACAGGTCAAAAGGCTGCTCAAAGGAAACTTAAAACAAAAGAAATAAAGATGTGGTTCTACCTGTTTGCAGCCTCTTAGATCAAGGTTCTCAAGCTCTGGTAGGTTTGATACCAATGATCCAATTGCTGAATCTGTAATCTGCAACAGTAGTCAAGCAAAATGAAAACAGATAAACAAACCTTTTTGTTAACAGTTCATTAATGTATAGCAGTTCAGCAAAATTGAAGAGGACATCATAAGTAAATTATGCATATTCAAAAGATGGAAAGCGCTATCCAGCCCCAGTGGCCGAAACTGTGGATAATGCTAGCCGCAGGATAAACCTCTATCCAGTGAATAATGCAGTAGGCTATTCATTCTGAGGTACCTCAAGCCTCTGTTTCAAATTGAGGCTAAGTGCAAAGCCATTTATTTGAAAATGAAACATTTTTAACTTAGCATTGTTTTGAAAATGAGAGTTTTTGGAACTCAAAAATGGCCTCAGTACTTATCCAATGGACAGTGATTTGAACAACCAGGGCCAGGTATATCACTGACCTTTCTGTACTTAGAAAAATCTTTTTGTTTGATTGAGCAACACTACTTCATGAAGAATAAAAGATTTCGTTATATATTTTCCTTACCTTATGACACTGGCCAATATTCAGGGTCTGTAGCTGTTTACAGGTCTGACCAAGAATTCTAATCCCAGATGGTGTGATGTTAAAGCAGCCAAACACTTCAAAGATTCTAAGGCTGTGGAAATAAAGAAAAAAAATCAAGGTGTTATTTCTTCAATTTTTGGCATTAGGTTAAAACTTTATCATATATAGATTAATATGGCTGGTAGCACTAACAACAGGCAAAAATTACCATCAAGTTTTCAAAGAAACATCATCTACTCAAGGACAACAATTCTAAAAGGTACAATAAATCCTTTTTATTTGCTTCTCAATTAATCTGTTACAAGAAACAAACATGCATGATAAGTCATACTGGGGTAATACTGTTAAGCTACCATCCTCATGGCTAAAAAGTCTTTCCCTTGTTACTCAAAATGCAAGGATTGCAGACATCAGTCTGTATGAAAACTTACGTTTTGCCATGTTTGTTAGCCACACATTTGATTGACTCATCACTGACTGCTTGACACCCATTTAAACACAAACACTCCAACCTACAACATGATTAAAATTCATGTCAAAATACTTCACAGACAGTACAGGCTCCTTTGTCATTTTCAAGGTAAAATCAAAAGAAGCACTGAAAGTATATTGAATTATTAGCATTTAATATTAACTAATATCGCTTGTGATATTGGCATACAAAAAAGCTACTTAAAACACTTTTTGTTAGATTTTGGCAAATGTAAATCAAAAGATTTTTCACTCCTTTAATAGTTGTTAGTCATCTTTAAGTATACAGTCCATTATATTGGTCTGAAAGTCCTTTGTTTAAACTACACTGTACTCATTTCATCCTAAAATAATTATCTTGAAAATTATCCATCAGAGAGAAAAATAATCAACCTGACCAAATGATTTACCAAAATGAGCCCGTATGCAC
Source organism: Porites rus (assembly GCA_964035705.1). Lineage (NCBI taxonomy): Eukaryota > Metazoa > Cnidaria > Anthozoa > Scleractinia > Poritidae > Porites > Porites rus. Next base: position 8,485,843 of record OZ037993.1, read on the forward strand.
AAATTCAGCAATTTCTGAGGAACTTTACTTCTGTGCGAAATTGACATCAACTGTGCCATTTTTTAACTGACAGCTTCATCGGCCCTCAAGTTACAGAAAACAAGGAAGGAATATATAAATTACAGACTGACAAAGGCTTTACCTTTTTACATTGTCAACAAGAGCTTGGACACCATTGTCACTGACATTACTCCAGCTTGCGTCAACAGACTTTAGCCAACAGCATCGTGCAGCAACGTGCAGCAGAACAGACTCACCAATTAACTCACCGCCACGGCAACTACTAAAATTCAGCTCCTAGAAAATAATAATTTTGTAGTTTACCTTCACTGGTTGAACTTACTTTTTAACCAGCTAAGGCAGAGAAGGAGGGATGGTATCTTCAAAAGGTTTAGATATACAGTTGAACCAACCAACCATCCCACAGTGCGCAAGATTAAATGGTTGATTAGGGGAGGTGGTCGCTTGTGAGGGGCAAACAACAATGGGTCTTTTATAAGAACAGGTCAGACACATCTATGAATATGACTCTCAGAATCTACTTTAGGTAAATTCTAAATCACAAATTATTTCACTTTAAGTACTGCTTCAAGGCTGTGCTCTAAGGATAATTGAAGAGTGCCCAGTGCTCTGAACCTGTAAAATCTAGGGTGCCAAGCACATGATTTGTATGAAAAATCTGGGAATTTCTAGTCACCCAGGAGCAAAAGTTGGGTGCCAGGCTCTGCTAGAGCACAGCCCTGCACTTGTAATCTAAGTTGTATGAAACATAACGCAAACATAGAGATCAGACTCGCTGCAAGTGTGCAAGTGGTCATGTACAGGAGGTTAAAACAACTAAGGAATTACCACCAAACAAGGTCCCGCTGTATAAAAGAGATGGTTTTTTGTTTGGGAGGCAGTTGCACAAGGATAAAAATTTAGAGCATCTGATACTATTATGCTCATGATATTGGGCTATTTCTTATAATAACGGTAGCCATTTTTAAAAACTGTAATTGTAAAGAAATGGGATCATTACATGTTTATAGTTCACAAGATTTTCCTAACCTCTAAGGAGTCACTACAGTTCCGAAACAACTCTCTAAGACCCTTGGATGTTACTTTGTCACTGTGACACTGGGAGATTGTTAAACTCGTAGGTCGATGTTTCCCAATAGAGCATAGCCATTCATCATTGATATTGTTGTTCTTTTTCAAAACAATAACTTTCCCTGTGAATAAACACAATGATTGCACCATGTGTTATTAATATGTTGAATATTGATTATGTTCAATTATTGATCAGATGATTGATTCTGTTCAATAAATAATTATCTCGGATTAAATAGACTGTTTACAAATTAAAGTAACTAAGCATGTTTAGTCATTTTAATGGACTCATAATGCAACTATAATCCACTAATAACCCTTTTCTGATACATTTTTTAAGGACTTAAAGGGGTAAAAGAAATTTACAGACCTACAGTTGTATCTATACACTTGGTTTGTTCATAGAGACGATTTATGTAGTTCATCCTTGATGGTACAAGTCTAACAATAAATTGAGTTGGTGAAGTGATGTATTAACCACAACAGTAATTGATGTAAGGCACACTGAATCAAGGAAACCACTGTCAAAGATTTTGTTGCTAATCATGTAAGGGTCCCTCTGGCCCCAGTTGTTCAAAAGCTGGATAGCCCTATCCACCATTTAAATCTCTACCCAGTGGATAGAGCAATTGGTTTCCCTAATACTTATTCATTGGATAGAGATTTATCCGATGGATAGCTCTATCCAGCTTTTGAACAACTGAGGCCAGGTCAATAAAACGTTTGTAACAAAAACTTACACAAGGTTTCATCCAAGGATATACGATAGAACTGACTGCAAACTCTAGCGCAAGATGCCAAGTCTTTGTGTGACAAAAAAGAAAATATCTGCAACAGGATTTCATCAGGAAGGTACAGGTATGGTACTGGCTCACTTTCACGTTGAGAACGAATCTGTGTAGTTGTAATCAAACAGAAAATAGAATAGAAGGTAACAAATATATGTAAGAAACCACACAACTCAAAAATACAGAAAGTTTTACTTAGTTCATTGAGTCCACTCATGCAGCTTCAAAGACAGGGGCCTGGGTATAGTCATACTCAGCTGCTGCTCTATAATTTACATATTAAATTGTTATGGCAACCACCTTGTCAAGGATTTGTTTCACCCAGTGAGAATGGCCACAGTAGAATGACCAAGTTCTCAGTCATAACAGTAGCCTGAGAAAACACACAACATTTTGCGATGCCACCAACCGTTTCCCCATGAAATGACGTCTGAGAAACAAGCGCAGAAATTTCATACTGATGACGCGTCACTACCCAGTGAGGTAGTGCTCGCAATTGGTTGAAGCAAGTTTCACAAGTGGCACGACCTATCAGAAGCAGTACCCAGATCTGGATAGTGACACGTCATTAGTATGGAATTTCTGCCCTTGTTTCTCAGACGTTATTTAGTGGGGAAATCGTTGGTGGTATCGCAAAATGTCATCTGTTTTCTCAGCGCACCATAACGGACAAAAACACTCGTCTCATAGTTAATGTATCACAAGAAACTGCTGTAATAAACAGAAAATCAAAGAATAACTTACCAGAGTCAGTATTCTCTCATAACTACCAACCTCTGAGACAAAAAAGATACCAAATTGTTGTTAATAATCCCAATCTAACGTTATCTTCCTCATAGGGAATTGAAGTAGTTAGCTAGGATGATATTAATATCATAAACATCATTAACATTAATCTTCAGGGCTTGACAAAATTCCTGTCTAGTTGTCAAGGCTCTCACTGGGCAAGATTTCAAGTTGCTGGGTATGCCATTATTAGTCAGAGGTAATGTTTATAGAAGCCAGGGGAATTCTCCCAGGGCTTAAAGACAGCAATGAGTTCTCCTGGACAAGACGATTTCTTGCCACACAAGCAATTCTTTGTCCTAACTTGCCAGTGGGAAATTACTAAGCAGGCTAGACTGTAACTAAATTATCTTTTAACTACGTCCAACCAGACCTGCTAGCCTGCAAACAGCAGATGTTTCTCCTCACTCATCGCTGCTGAGGGACGTTTTAGCTCCAGAAACGTCCCTCAACATCAACAAGCGAGGAGAAATGTCTGCCGTTCGCACGCTACAGACCTGCCTAAAAAATCAAAATTTCAAAGCTCCTGATCCAGCATAGAGCAACCTGGAATTGCATTTTTTTCAAGCACTGATACATTGCATTATGATTCTGAAAATCAAAATTGTCAAATCTTAAAAACAGCTCTGAAAATCACACAACATAACTCATTATTATGAACTCAAACTGAAACTGGGGAACTGTGAGCAAAATTAAAGTGCGATGAAAACTAGAACAAATTTGAAAGGTTTCAATGGGACAGAAACCTTGTTTTTTAACTTGTTTAAAATTAATACAAACAACAGACATTGAGTAACTACAATCATTTCTTACCCTGCAAATTCAATGGTGGCACTACTGCCTTTGACACCACTGATTTGGAAGGTGTGGTCCCTTCATCAAATGATGATTCAGTTGAACCCTAGACAGTTAAAGGAAATTGAGCTTAAAATGAATGTACTAATATTATGACATTATTCCAAATTTTCCCCTTCCTATCTAGTGGTGGTTTTATTTCACATGTTCCTGAATCTACATTACGTGTTTCCTCTTACGAACCCTACAGAGCATTCATAACACATCAGCACTTTTTTGTTCGCAACAGACTGTGTTGTACCATCATTTTGCAATGCTACCAATAATGTGACAGTCAGACACACTGTGACACACTGAAAGTTGTGCATGGGGAAGATAATTTGCAAGTTATATACACATTTATGCAACTCAGTCAAAAGGGGCCATAAACATTGCAAAAAAGAAAATCAAAACATTGCAAATCTTGTTACAAAACAAAAATTTATATTTTAAAATTTATTTTAAATGCCCGGAACTGTCTCAAATTCCTGCTTTCGTGGCTAACTCTGGTGCCTCACTCAAAGATAATGTAAAAAAAAAAATGAAATTTGTGCATTATAACTTAATTTGGCAAAATGATTTGGGCTGATCTGGGCCGTCATTAAAATTTCAAGTTGCAGGGTAAATGATACAACTAGGCAGGGAATCAAACAGCTCGGAAATTTGTTGGGTTCTATTTTTCTTACAATAGTAGGTGGGAGTCATGTTCACAATAGTTGGGGGAAATCCCCAACTTTTGGCCCTTACTGACAGCCCCGTTAATGTTCAGACTCAGAAATGGATGGAATGGCTGCATACCTTTATCATGCACTGACTTGGAGAACCTTTTGAATGAACCATCCCATTAGGTACATTTTCACCGTGAAGTCCTTCAGCTGATATATTATTTTCAGGCATGTTCTCAATGGGCAGACTTGCTCTTTGTATAACTGAAGCCTGGTTTTGTTTCTCATTTTGAGTGGTATTCAGAGAAGAATTATTCCTATTTTGACCAAATGATTTTAAATTTGTTAATCCATCGCAGCTATTCATTGCATCCTTTTCAGCACCACTGTAACTGATGGTCCTTTTCCGAGACTTGTTGCGACCGCTTCTTTTCTGATGCTTACTACCCTTCTCTTTTCCAGAACTTGTCAGATCCGAAAAAGATGTTGCTCTCTGTCTCTGTTTAGTTTTGGTTTGATCTTTGACAAAAGAACGACTCTTTGTAAGTTCACAAGGATGGTAGGTGCTCCAAGCGGTACTTGATCGCATCCAGCGCCGTTTATATTCGCGAGAACTTGAGGAGTACCTCATGTCCTCTAAATTACTCGTACTTTGTGAAACTTGTAAAGAAAGGTTTGAAATGTCATTGCTTAATGACCTTTCCTCCTGTTCAGCTTTATCATAATCTAACAGATGTGAGAAATTCATTGGTTTATTCAGTGTTTCCTTGATTAATGCCTGAGTTTCTTCGCATTGCTTCTCAAAGACTTTTCGTTGTTGAGGAGTCAAGCAAGTTGCTTTCACACAAATGAGTGCAGTGCCACATTCAATGCACCAGTTAGCAGCCTTGCTGTTGACTTCATTGCATTTTGGGCAAACCTTTCCCATGACATTTCCAGATTTCTCTGCAGGTACTACAAGAGTGTCATTTGTCTGCATATGATTATATGACAGTGCAATGTTACTGTTACTAACACAAGCCTTGTCTAATGGATTTTTAATTTCACTTATGAATTCACCTCCTCTGACATCTTCATTCTGTATCTGATCCACTGCAACTGCTTCATGATTGTCTTTAGTGATTTTGGATGGCACCTCTTGAGAATGCCAGCTCTTTATAATACTCCCATTTTGCTTGGAATGTTCTATATCTTTTGGATTCCCACAACCCTCTATAAACTCAGTCAGTTCCATGAGAATTTTATCTTTACCTCTTTTTTGCTTCATCTTATGACCTTGCTTCTTGCCTATAGGATCTTTCACTCTTGTACTCATTTTCCCATTAGTAACAGAAGACTCTTGCTTCTTTATAACTTTTCTGTAATGAACATCGTCACACTTTGAACCAAAACTCAACAAGCTAGTCTCAGAATCAGAATTTTCAAAACCAGAATAAAGTGGTCCATTAATCTGGGGTTCTGGGCCATTAAACTCTCTACAATTAATACTTGCTTTACCATTAAGTGTTCTTTCAGTATGCAAGGAACTGTAAGTATCTTTTGGAGGACTCTTGACAAATTGTTGTTTACAATGGTTTTGTTTATAGCTGTTGACAAGCTGACCTGAAGATGCAGGGAAGAATTGATCGTTCCATAATGGTTTGTTAAGATATGCATTTAAATCAAGCTCCCCAGAATGTACAGCCTCTTTTAATCCCCATAGCTCCAACCTGATCTCTTCTTCATCAGAGTAAAATCGCCGAGGGGACATATTCTGATACAGATGCACGCTATCGGTGTTCGCACTTTGGGAAATACTGCTGCTAAAACCGCTTAAGAAAGGCGTTTCAAATGAATCTAACTGATGCATTTTATTTGATATCTCCTGCTTTGCATGACTTATTCCTTTTAATGGATAAGAGTCGAAGTGTTTGGAGCGCGAGCTGTGAGTTTCGTGACCACACGTTGAGGAAAGGCTCGCCGGAAACTGTTTAGGTGTGTTGCGATTCTCATCACGAAGTACGTTCAACTTTTTCGTTTCGTCCAACTCTAGACTTTTGCTGAAAAAAGCCAAGCGCTTCTGGCGTAAGAACTCAGAATCCGGTCTTGGAGTGCTTTTTCCACCAAATCTTTGATGGTCTTGATCGACGTTCGAATGTTTTGACGAACATTCGAACGACAGGACTTGCTCTTCGTCACCTTCTCCTCGGCCGGGCAAGTGTTTGTCTGCAACAGAATTTCTGAGATCTACAGCAAAAGAAGGTCTCCAGCGGAAGTTTGAACGATCGACTTCATCAATTTCTTCACGAAATTCGTCTTTAGGGAATATTCGCTCGTCATCTGAACCGAAACGAGACCTGACGACACCTGGGTTACTGACATCATTGTCTGCAGCCAAAACAGAATTTTGGAGTCTTCTAACCCAGTCTGAAGCAAATTCTTTCACATCGTCATCGCTGAGCTCCTCCATCTAGACTGACGTTTGCATACAAACTTCGTTAGCTACCCTATCAATCCAGACATAGACATATCGGTTCCAGTATAGAAGAACTTCGAAGAGAATAATCCTCTCCAAGTTGTCATGGTCACTACGCATGCTCTCTCAAAATGCCGCTGAAATTTTCTTATGCGTCCGCCAAAATTAGTAGCCTCGTCTTCAAGGCGAGTTTAAAAAGACTGGTGATGACTAATTCCTAGTCTTCCTCCAAGTGCGCGTCTCTTCTTCGTCGCCATATTTCTTTTCTAATTTCTGTGTATTTGTCAGTTCAAGATGGATTTTCAAAACAGAGCAGGCGGCAAGACAGGCTCCGGTGGCGTCGCCTCATGGTCAGAATCTAACAGAGACCGACGAGAGCGTCTTAGACAGCTTGCGTTAGAAACAATAGACCTTAACAAGGTAAAATAAGAAGTTGTTGTTTTGCACGTGTGGCGCTCTCTTTAGAGTAGTGGTGAAGAGTTCATCCAACTACGCATCGGTTTAGGACAAAAGTCTTTTGTTCATTGCCTATTATCAAGAGGACCCAATATTTGATGTACCGGGTACTCAATAATAGTAATATACACTCTAATAATATTACGCATGTACTTGTTGTTTCTTGTTTTTAGGATCCATATTTTATGAAGAACCATCTTGGTTCCTATGAATGCAAATTGTGTCTCACACTGCATAATAACGAGGTAAGTTGAATGGCTGTCAATAGTTGCTTAACTGCTTTCTGGGCATGATTTCTGTACAGCCCTTTTAAAAATTTAATGCAACAATCTCATACTATTTCACACAAACAGTGGATATGAATAGAGTGAGAACATGTATGCATAATCAATGCATGAGGCTGGGTGGAAACTTTTACTGCTCTCTAGAGAAGGGAAGTTCATTTTGGTAGTTTCATTTATTTATTGGATGATCTAATCTTTCTATTCTTGTGGACTGGGTGTCTAAGAGATGCAGCGCAATAATCATGAACAGTATGAAAAGAATTTATAAGTGTCCAATAGCCCAGGGCTTGAGGAGTTTAGGAAGTTGAGGCTTTCAGGCAAGTTAACTTTCCCGAGAGGCAAGTGAAGTTGTTTGGGGAATTCAAATATAGGAGAAAAGTAATCATTCTTTATCTAGTAAATGCAAGCTATAGCTTGCCTGAATAACAATCTGTCAAGCAGATGAACCTGTGAAGTTCACCCCAATTTACGTGTTGTGCCTTGAGGCAGAAGTCAGTTTACAGTAACCACCAGATACTGTATCCTCAGTCCTCTCATTTCGCTGTGTTATCTTTATTTTTGAGCTTTGCTTTTAATTATTATTGTCTTTTTATTCTTGTAGGGAAGCTATCTTGCTCATACTCAAGGAAAAAAGCATCAATCTAACCTGTAAGCACCAGAACACATACTATATTTGGGTTCCACTGTTTGTACCTGTGCCTAGATTAAGATGTGATATGATCTCTTGCTAGTTTTCATAATATTACTCTGGTCACTGTAAAAAGGATGGTAATCTCTATGGTAATTATGATCACCGTAAAACCTTGTCCTTAGAAAGGGCTGAAGTATTTCCCTGTCCCATAAAAGCATACTTGTCCAATACTCCAACAAATTTATTCATGGTATTGTTAAATTTCTCATTGTTTTGCTTTGTTCTTCACAATTATGCTTTTGTACAGTACTGTAATGTGAATACAACACAATACGATGCCATGCATAAATTTGTCGGAGTATTGGACAGCCCTCCCTTGTTGAGTGTCGCCCCATTGTCCCTTAGAGTACTTGAAGGACACTGTTTTGTAAGTCTCCTACTGGAGATGTTAATGCCATTAAGGTAAAGGCGAACACGAGCCAAAGGCCCAAATGGTCGGAGCTTATCGCAGTTTCATTAGTATGAAGCATCTAGGAGTATTGTTACTCCCCCCTGGATGGGATGCTAGTCCATCCCAGGGTTACCCCCCAGCAGTATGTCACCGGTACCCATTTATACACTGGGTTGAAGAGAGACAAAGTGGAGTAAAGTTCCTTGTCTAAGGAAACAACACGATGGGCGTGGCTTGAACCCCGGACCTCCAGATCTGGAGTTCGAGGTGTTAACCACTCAGCCACACACACCTCTACAGTGCCATTCCTACGTGTTTATTTGAGCCACACAAATGTCAAACCACAATTTATTCGCAAAGCAATAGCAAAAAATTTGTACATGTATGTACCTTCATCACCTAGTTTGAGACCCTGAGTATTGGTCTGGCCCAGGGCTCAAACCCATGACATCCCATCCACTTTGCAGTCCAGCACTTTACTTACAGCTGCTCTAAGCAATCCTTATCTTTGAGGGATTCACTTAAACTTAATTTGTGTTTCAAGAACGTTAAAGTGATCATCACTAAACAAGATTCTTATTTTAAATTACCTTTTATCATTCTTGTGAAATGCTTATTCCACAAACCCTTCCAAACAATACTTGTATCTTAAAATGACTCCCAAAGGATCAGTTTCTGTGACTAGAAATAACTAGCCTGCGAGCAAGCTCACTTGTGTTTCCTACCAATGTTTTTTATCATTAAGTTTGATGTGTGAATGTTTGTGTCGCATATCCTTGGTTTTTGTCATAATTAAGTGGCCTATCGTTGCCTGTTGTTTTTAACCAAATAGATCACTGTGTTCATCAGCAAGCGTGGGGTATTCAAAAATCAATAGCTCGCATACAGGCTCATTGTTCCTTGGCCCATTGGTGGCATACATCGAGCTGCCGAAAATTTTTCCCAAACTTGCACAATTTAACCTGCTTGCAGGCTAAGAAATAACTAAATATGATTATTTTCAGCGCTCGTCGTGCTGCTAAAGAAGCAAAAGAAGCCCCAGCTCAGCCAGCACCAGTGAGTACAGTAGTTTGTATTTTTTTAAGTTAAATGAAGCAGTACTGTTGTAAAGCTGTATTTCTGATCAGCATGTCACCGAGCTTAAAATTTACCATCTTTCATTCTTTCAGCCGTATTATTTTATGTACCTGTGTTCTATGAAAAGTGAACTGTGAATGAAATAAAACAAAAGAAGAGGATAAATACTGTTATGTGGTAAAGCAGTATGTACAAGTAAACACTTTAATTGCTTTGCTTGCTTTTACAGGAAAAACCAAGGGTATCTGTTAAAAAGTTTGTCAAGATTGGCCGTCCAGGTTATAAAGGTAGCAAAAAAACCTTATCATTTTTTTTTTTATTTCTCTCCGTCATGTCATAATATTTACTTGCTAATGACATATGTAGATGTATATAGAATACACTGGTACTTGTTTTTTTTCTCTGAAAAGAGTAATAATTCTTCAAGGATGTATACATGTTATTTGGTATGTTTAAGAAGAGAAGTAAAATGTATAAATGACAAACTAAATTAGCCTGAATTTTGACCATGAATTTTCGGTCTTGTATGGCTTATACAGAGTCGTTATTTGCTCTTTGCAGCTGTAGCTAGATGGTGTGACTGACACTGTACTTGTATCTATGTGAATCACCTTAAAATACCAGAGACAAAAATTTTTTTAAGTCCTGACAGTGCTATTTTGTAATGGTTTCAGAGAAAAAATACCATAGGTAGCAATGGAAAAAGTCACTGGACCACAATCCTTGCATTATTGCAAGTCTTTCATTCCAACATCCACAAAATCTTAGTCACCTCGCAATCGCTTTCTGCATGTACCAAATTTCCTTGTGTGCTCTTTCCATCTTTGGTAACAATATTATGAGATAAAATTTCAATAATACATTAAGCTGGTCACTTGATTGTAGGTGCCAAAGGCGTATCTAATTTTGCCCACCATATTGTGTGTAGTAAAGTGACAACTAATCCACACAACTTACAATATTCTACATAAATTGCCACAATAGGCCACGATGACAATGTTTGACTACAACTACCAGAATTCATTTTGTTTTTGCCTTCTTATTTAAATTTGTCAATTCTGCTGAGGTTTAATTAACAATAGCCCTAATAATTTATTTGCACAAGCAAACAACAACTGAAGGATTCTGGTACATGTAGTAGTAGTTAAATAATGTCAATGTGCAATTGCCCTGTAGCATAACATGCGATGGATTTTAAGTCCAGAGTAGTACTTCAGCTTATATAATGTTAATAAAATAATATTTTTTTGTCTTTCTATCACATGAATACAGTAACAAAACAAAGGGACCCAGACACTGCACAGCACAGCCTTTTATTTCAGGTACTAGGTTTATACCGACATTGTACTTGTTTAGCAAATATCATTACATTTATTCAAAGAGAGCATTTAATTACCCTCAAGAAATCACCCCCACCAAGAATTCCCAGGAGTACCCCCCCCCCCTCCCCTCTCACTATGGATCAATGCCAAAGAAGACCCATTAGGGGGCTGATATTGTATTTTAACTTGCTTCAGAATGCTCAAATGTGATTCATTCCTCTATGTGTGTAGGTGGATTATCCAGAGATAGCAGAAAGCATCACTCCAAGGCATCGCTTCATGTCAGCTTATGAACAGCGAATTGAACCACCAGACAAATCATGGCAGTATCTTCTTTTTGCAGCTGAGCCTTATGAAACTATAGCCTTCAAGGTATGTTCCGTGAAAACAGTGTACAAAGCATTTGCTGTATTGCTGGTTTTCAGTGTCACGCCATTCAAAAAACCGTAGATCAAAATTGAAATCAAAAAAATTAATTATCTTTCAATAGATTAAGTCAAGAGTCTGGGAAATGTAAGTAAGTAACTATGCAAAGACTCTTGCCAAGATTCAGGTCAGAGGAATATTTTGTATAGAAATACCCAAAGAAATGTTTTACCCAAATTTATAGAGATTTGTATGGAGGCACCAGGCTGGAGAAACAGAAACATCTGTTGCTGGGTATTGCTACAAAAGCATGATTATATTTCTCAAGTAATTCATAAACATTAAAGTAATACCTTTTTCTAATGCATGAACGTCTGTTTAGATTAGCAAAATTAACCTTCATGACAGCTCTCTGAGCCGTGATGTAAGTGCTTAGACATTCAAGCATACTCCAAACCAAGAAGCCTTTTGAAGCGAAAATTTGTATGAAAATTATTTTTCAGCTGTTCTAATACATCATGAAAGTAAAGTCTCTGTAGGATAGATAGTTTTGTAGTTTGAATTCTAGTGACATCATGTAAAAAACAACAATTCATTTCTGTGGGATGCAGCAGGCCCCTTTTTGAGATGGACATTAAGTGATGTTCCCAGTGGTGTCCGGCCTTAAAGAGCGCTGACTGCAACTGTTGATATGTAAATTGAATCAAAGAGTCAGCAGTTTGGAAAAATGTCCATGTTTTGTTTTCAAACACCTTTAAGTTAATAAGAAACAACAACAACTCTTGCTGTAGATTCCAAGTAGGGAAATTGACAAAGATGAAGGGCGACTGTGGACTCACTGGAATAAAGACACAAAGCAGGTCAGCAAATTCTGTTAGTGTATCTCTAAATGAGTACATGCACTTTGATTGGTCAATTTAATGGGCCATAATTCACTGTAATGATGGGTGAATTCAAGTTTGTTTTGGTTTTTAATTTGCTGATTGTTTCATGTAATTTTGGTCTATGGGTATGTTGAATGATAAACAAATGTTTTTGAAAACTCAAAGCCTTGACCTTGGACCCTGTTGGATTTGATGCGCCATGACCCATCAACAGCTGTTCCACTTCTTGAAATGAAGCCTTCGATGCCCTCTTAGACTCTCCCTTAACCGAGAGATTTAATAAACATCTTTCTAACCCATCAATTATCCTTTAAAATAAACACCTGATATTTGTTGTACCCGTGGATGGTTCAGTCTTAAGCAAATAAAACAGAAATGCGGGATCATATGATTATCAGTTGCTTTGGACGATAATTTAAAAGCATTCTGTTTTTTTGCTTTCAGTTTTTCCTGCAGTTCCATTTCCGATTGACACCCAATCAAATTCAACAGCAGCAACAGAAGAGAGGTGGAGCTGGTCAACAGAGTTTGCCACCTGGCCTTGCACCTCCACCGCCCAGAAACATCCCCTCTGCAAACCCTCTTAATCCTTTTGCTCAGCGCTGATTACTTTACTAGATATACCTTCTCACCGATTGTTTTCCGGACATATGAACCCACTTGTCATTTTACTTATTGCGGATCCAGATTGCCCAGATAGATCCATGTACCTCATCACACAGTAGTCTCTAAACTTTTTCCCAGCCCTGGGGTATTAAGTAAAACTCTTACAAGTGTAATTTACAAGGGTAGCTATTGTTTTCAGACTTTTAAACAATGGCTACACTTATAAATTACTCTTGACTTGTAAATTTTTACTTAATTGACCCCTGATTACCTGGTGATTTCCTCGTAGAGGGCACTGTAAACATCTGTATGAAATATTATTTTTATGAAGGTTTTTGATGTGGACATCATTACAACTTTTACGTCTTCTTATTCCCTTAAAACAATTCAGGAAGTTTCATACATGCACCGCGCAACTCTACTAAAAATTTGAAGTCTTTTTTGTAGGATTTAAAAAAGGCATTGCCTTGAAAATGTGTTTTCAATTGTGAAACATCATGGTCCTTGACTTGAGTCTTTTGTGTAATTTGTGGTCTCTTGAAAAGTAGTTATTTTTTTGTCACAGGAATCTCAGAAAAGGCAGTATCTCAAGAGACCAGATTAGTGCATTGTTTTAGAGCTACTGCATGGAAGTTAAATAAACAAGCAAACAACAATTTTATTTTAGTTCATTTCTATGCGGGCAACAACAACATGCTGATTTGTATCTTATGCTACCATTTATCACCTAATAACAGTCAAAGTCATACTCAGGGAAACAGCTCATTATTAGAGAGATTAAGATTCACCTTTACGCCAAATGGCAGACGTGATTTTGTACCACGTGACCAAGTTTTCCTCCTATTTTTCTTCTACTCTTTATTGCTTCTACACAAAAATAAGTAGTTTTATGGCAGTTTTAACCATAGGTATCATTTGGGACTGTTTTTATCTGCTTACTTTCTATTCTGAGAGATCCTCAACTTGAGTCTGACGTTTGCCATTTGCGGTAAACGTGAATCGTAATCTCTCTAATAGCAAAAATGTAGTTTCTCTCCCGTCTTTTCTCTCAACAGAGTTTTTTTTTTTTTTTTTTTTTAACAACAACATCTTTATTTCTTACATTAAATATACAAATATCACACCACCTGCAAATAGCAAGGCTAATCGAGGCAGGTGGTGTGTAGACGGCTTAAGATTTATTACGAATAGTTGAAGTGAAAAAGTACCATATTTATAATAAAAAAGGTCAGTCACGAGAGAAATTGAGATAAGAAAATCGAGGCAGCTATTTAGATAAGGGGGGGGGGGGCTAATATTTTTTAAAATCGGAAATTATCGTGTTTAGGTCAGCATATCTATCCTGAACTTCAAATATTTTCAACAGAATTGTATGAACTTTTTTTTTTTTTTTTTTAAAGCAAAAGCATTGCAAACAAATATTGATTTAACATACACATGTAAAACATGACCATTCATGTGAAAAAATGTAAAGGAAGAAAGAGCCAAATACAGCCTTTTTGTGATGTTGAAACTTTACAGCATTTATTCAAAAACGTGAATACGACTGTTTTCGTTGTCAGACACGACTATTTTACCATCACTGAGAACTGATGCTAAGGCGGGTAAAGTAAACTTTCCTATCCCGCTTCCTTCTGTTCCAATTTTGGCGACAAACTTCCCACTAAGATCAAACACCTGAATCGGGTGATTTTTAGTATCACAAACTATCAGATGCCCTCCCTTATTCACGGACAAACAGCTAAGTGTGTTGAACTCCCCATTCAGGATACCCTTCTTCCCAAATTTGTAAAGGAAGTTACCCTTTCTATTAAATAATTTAATGGAATTATCACCTTGACCTGATATTATTAGATAGTTGTCATGTTGGATACAGTGGTAGGGTTCAGTGAAAGAGCCCTTTGTGCCAAGTTTATTTAAAAACTGCCCATCAGCGGAAAAGAACTTAATTAATTTGTTTCTCCTATCAGCTACAATGATATTGCCATAACTGTCAATAGATAAACCAGCAGGAAAGTTAAGTTGGTGATCAAGACTTCCTTTTCCCCCAAAGTGGCGAAGGTATTCTCCCTGTCTACTTAACACTTGAACTCTGTGGTTACCCTGTTCAGCTACAATGATATTGTCACCATGGTACGCTGTTCCGGAAGGCCAGAAAAACTTACCGTGCTGAGCACCCTGATTACCAAAAGATCTAATACAGGGACCGCGGAGCAAGGTGAAAAGTGGGAGGGCTGACAATTGAAAATAATTTTTTCATATTGAAAATCGAAAAAAGGAATAAAGATTCATTGCAAGAAAAGACGCGATTACAATGTTAGCATAGAAAATACTACACTGAAGTGATCTGAAAAATTTCTAACTATGGTTCACTGTTCAAGTAATGTAATTCTTCTTGCCATCGAATATTTCGTTGATTCGAAAAGAGAAAGACAAAATAAAACTTTTATCAACTCAAAACAACTACTCACAGTTCGTTTGGCTTGAAAAAGCTAGTAATTTTCTTCATTTCGTCTGATAAAACTGATAAAAAAACTCTGCCGGAGCTGGAAGTACAAAACCAGGGCGGATGTACAAAACACACTGCCGAACGAAGCGAAGGGGTGGCCAAGGCATAACGTTTGATCAAGGGGCAAGTCGGCCCCAGTACAGGGCACAATTAGCGCGAAAATTAAAGCACAGGAGTCCCACAAAATGCCTGGCCTTTGAAATTAAAGAAAATACAGAGAATATAGCGGAATATAGACGGGAAAATACTTGTTTCAAGTCTTTTTTTTATTTTAATTTTTTTTCTTTTCAGCGCAAAAAGTAGGGGCGGGGGCGCAAAAAAGTGGTGGGGCCGCGGCCCTACCAGCCCCTCCCCCTCCGCGGTCCCTGTAATATGAGTTCCATTGCTCTGTAATAAGTGAATCTTATGGTTTCCAACGTCACTTACTGCAATTTCATCTTTTTCATTTACTGCTACCCCCCAAGGATATTTAAATATTTGTTCTCCAAAAGATAACACAGGTCTGAACTGTCTGAGTTTGACTTGAACCTCAAAAGGGCTGCCACGGATATTATATGTTCTCCATTAACCTTCACTGATGCACTGCATGTTTTTGTTTCTTTGGCAAAGTATTTGATCTTGTAAGTACCATCTTTGTTATCTTGAATTTGCACTTCAGCTGCGCAGTTATCGCCTTGACGATTACTGATTTCCAGTGTGACACAGTCATTATTATCATAACACGGTTGGCATTTCTTGTTCCTTGTTGTCACAACAATCTGCGCTTCAAGTCCAACAATTGCCTCACTGATTCCTTTTCCATCAGCTCTCGATTGTTGTGCTGTTGTCTGCCTTTCTTTTAGGGAACCAATTTGTTCAGCACGTATAAGATGAAATAACTTGTGATTCTGAACAAAATATAATTCTTGGAAAAACCCGTCATCACGGTCACTGTCTTCTTGGAAATTTTCTTCCTTTAATATTTTGTCCACCAGCTCGTTCGGCTGCATGAGTTGAGCGCTTGTGCTTCGCTTTAAAAGTGTCTCACCATCTTCTATTTCCGATTCATGCTTTCTTGCTTGTTCTTCAATGTCCTCCTTTTGCTTTCCAATTTCTTGAAGAGATATTTTTGTCCTTCGTTCCACATCATCAAAGATCTCCAGTTTTTTTGCTTCAATAGGGGTGGCGAATGGTAAAATCCGAGACGCCGAGACCCTACTTAGAAATCCGAGCCCGAGACTCTTTGGTAAAAAGTTTCGAGACTCAAAAAAAGTAAAAACAAACCATGCAAAAGCGAGACTTCGAGACTTATCAAAAACGCTTCCGAGATTTCGAGATTCTGTTAAAATTTTCCGAGACCCACGTTTTTCGAGGTACCATTCGACACCCCTTTCAATGGCTGCAACGATGCGATGCTATCAGCATACTCTTGTACGTTTCTCTTCAAACGAGCGGCTTGTTCTTGAACTTTACCAAGGCTTTCGTCAAGTTTGGTGATTTTGCTTCTCTTTGTTTGAGCTCTTTTTCTCTGAGATTCAATTGCAGATTTAACTCTTAACTTCCGCTCATTTGCAGCTTGTTCCAGAAGAATCTTTCCGTGCCCATCATGATTCGTTAACGCACAAGCGTTACAGATTGCAACTTTGCAAATATTGCAGAAAAATTATATTTCTTTTTTCTCGTGGCCTGGTATCGTACAAAATTTTGGCCTCTTTAAAATGTTCTCAAAGTCTTGATCTTGAAAGTCTTCTAATGCCAGGGCATAGTGGTCTTTATTGGCCTTGATTCTATTGTGGAGACCAATGCACTCTTCGCACCAGAAAGCGTAACACTGGAAACAATAGTGGCTCTGTTTGGTTCGTTCATCGCAATTTCCACACTTAACTCCGGTTGTGTTGCACTCCTTTATGGCTAATACATCGAGCAAGCTGTTAATACGAAAGTTTGTTGGCAAAGCTGCTAGGTTTCCATTATCAGGGACATCGAATTCCTGTCTGCACTCCGGGCACGCAATTTTATCTCGTCTGCCACTCGTTCGTTGAATCCCATTCAGATAATGAAGGGAAAAACTATGCAAACACGGCAACTGTTTTGGATCGGTGTACTTGAACATACACACTGACTGTGTTAGCGGTCGCGACAGTGGTAAAATAAAGGCCGGGACTGGCGAAACAGGCGAAAATTATGTTGAACACTTTGGAGTCTTTGTGGGTTAGGCTTATTATTTCTGCACATGATTGACCTCAAGAAATGATGTTATAAACCAATCAAAAAGGCTTACTTGATATGTTTTGACGTTAAGTACCTTCTGAGAATGATCGTAAAATATTCGGCATTTCTTAGAACTGAGTTTAGGATGGATGAGCCTGTATAAGAGCGTTCTACTCACGCATAAATTCTGACGAAAGGCAAGTCAGGAGCATCTGCCTCTCTCTTTGATTTGAGATTTTTCCATATGGAGTTTATATACCGTCCCTCAAAAGAACTTTACAGCTTTTTTGAAGATTTCAATACAGCACAATGCGTGCCGGAATCAAAATAGCGTGACCGTAAGATATTTAAAAAACTATTATCATGATTATCAACCAGTTCCAAAGGCGTAAAGCCTCATGGGATACGGAATTCCATTCACTTCGAAGCACTTTCGATTCACTATCACTCTCTTCTACAAAAGGCCAAAACTAGAGGTACGTTAAAGTTATTTTTACTTGTGTTTGTACTAGTCTTTGTGTGTGTCGTTTTACTGCAATTTTGGTTTACATAACACCTGTTATATATACAGAGTGGTGATCACAGAAATATGAAAATTTAATTATGGTTCGCCATTTTGGACACTTGGAAAGGAATTCTTCTCTAAATCAGATCAAATATGTACTGGGAAGCATCGTCAAGTATATAGTGGCTTTTTCATATTGTTTTCTTTTAAGTTTGGCCTTTTTTCCGAGAACAGTTACAAGTTTAACGCGTAAGTTTCAAACCCAAGAAAGGTATATTATTATATGCCTTGAACTCACTCTCTCTTTTCTGATTGGCCGAAAGCGTACAGTGAATTTTCGAAATCAGCGCCCGGGATGTCATCTAGCTGCAGATGATACAATAATCGTGTCAAGGACACTCAAGGTCACGGGTAATCATGTCATGTATGACCGTGGTGCATGATTTCTAAGGGTAATCATGTCAAGTTCGTGCGCTTTGTGTTGCTTGCAGTCAGTGAAGAAGCAAAAACATTACTTCCAGGTTTGCTTCATTGACCTAGCAAGAAATCAAAAAAGTAATTGAAGACAAGCACTCACAAACACAAAAAGGTCGGCGAAGGTGGCAAAGGAGCTGTTTGCTCAGATTACGTGAAAGAGAAAAAAACTGAGAGAACCTGAGGAAAAGAAAGAGTTGGCACAAACTTTGAAAACATGTTATGTCCAAGCGAGAAAGAAAGGATTCGTTCAATGTATAATACCCCGGGGGGGGGGGGTACTGCCACATATGGGCTATATAGGGCTATATAGGTATGTGCCGCTGTGAAGGGTATGGTTTTCAAGCATTTTACTCTAGGATAGGGTATATAAATCAGAGTGTTTGGGTCTAGAATACTGGTATCATTTTTCAGGAAACTGATCAGTTGGTTGAAGATTTTATCTAGACCACTGGGATTGTGGTATAAGGTTTTGTTTTGGCTAGACTGTGCTAGTGACCTCAGTAGTTTCTCGAAAACAGCTACTCTAGGATAGGGGGGATTTGGGGAGTTTACTCTAGTATATGGTAGCAAAATTCAGCTGAAATGCTCTAGTATAGGTTAAGGGTTCCAGGGTCCCAGTGGCGCATCCCCACCCAGAAATTACTAAAGTACCCCCTCCCCCTCCCCCAGGGTATAATAAAAAAATTATTAGATTCAGTTTTTGTGATGTTCAGAATAATTATATATAAGGTCTCGGTAAGGGTTATCAGCCTCAGCCTTCAGCTTCGCCTGATAACCCCTACCTCGACCTTAATTATTCTGGATATCACAAAAATCTCATCCAATAATAATTGTTTAGAAATTTTCTTCAGATGCCATGAATTATTACTTGGTACTATGAGGCTAATAATCCTTGAGCTTTATACTGTTGCTTAATGGTTTAATACCAGAAATAATTGCAAATCAGGGAGTGTGTTCGATGGTGGGGGGGGGGGGAGTGGGTAGTGAGTGGTAGTGGCAAGGGGGTGCAAAACTTGATGAGCTTGTAAGATGGAGAAATCAAAGTCAAACACTTTTATCAGGGGCACCCAATGTCAATTTTCCAAAAATATCTGTTAGGAAGACGATTTGAGCTCTAGAATTTTCGGAACATTTATATTTGTTGTAAAATTTCTTGCTTGCCTGGCTGTCCAGGATTTTCAAACATCTAAAAAGTGGTATAATTGCCCATTTTTTAAAGGATTTTTTTAAAAATGTCACCTAGAATTTTTGGAAGCCTTTTTCCTGGCTGAAATTTTCAAAAAGGTATTATCTAGTTTTGATGCCTATAACTTCGAATCACTAGACTTTCAGCTAGGAAATCCGAACAGATGAAAAATTTTTAGCGGATAATTAATATGCCTATATCTATCGATAAAATACTAAAATACGTTTAACAATGCTATGTTCAAGTGGTTTTGAACTATATTCTCGTTGGGTGCCCCTGTTTTATCAATATAATATCAGCAGTTGTCTTTATCAGTGTTATCAGGGGCACCCAACGACTGTTCTCTGTAAAATATCTAGATCTATTCACAGAAGCAAATAGCATGGCCTAGAATTTTCTATTATTTACAGACGGCTAAAAATTTCTAGATGACCGTTCCACTCATGTACAATTTTACAGGCTTTTCATGTAACAAATTCTCTATGATTTTATGAAGAGTTAATTTTCCATTTTTCACTGCTCAGGTTAGGCTATTGACTATTTTCGAATTCCCCATAATACACTCTGTTTGCCCCCCAAATTTTGCATAACTTATTGTCTTAAAATGCTCTTGGGAAAATGTAATACTCCCAGGAGCATTTAAAAACAATGGTTTATGCAAAATTTGGGGGGCAAACAGAGTGTATTATGGGGAATTCGAAAATAGAGAATTGTTTCGTAAAGAAAGAAAACTTAAAATTTTCAGATTCAAAAATATGATGGAGAGAGGAATCACAAAAATTTTCTCTTTCGTTATATGTTAAATTGCTTCTAAAGTTTTTGAAAGATTCTTGATAATGAATCCCCTAGGATGACCGAACAGGTACAATTTTTTAAGCGCCTCTTAGAATGCATTTCTACAGATCTAATAGCCTAAAAAGTGTTTTTAATGTATTCAGGAAGAAATTTTTGTTGGGTGCCTCTGTGCTATTGTTTATCCTCCCACTTTACAATGTACTATTTCATTTTTTCTCAAAAATGCAAGCTCATAGCTAAACCTCTAAAGTACATGTACCGGTTTAAGTAACAACAGGTCAAACACTGAATATGATCCTCAGCATATTCTTTTGCACTGTAGGATGGTCAATAAAATTGGCTAAAAATTGGGATGCAGAAATCTTTAAAAGTCCTTTGAAAAGTTTATTGATTGAGATGTAAAGCATCGCGTATCTTTTTCAACCCTGGTTGTGTGACACTAGGCCAACGCGACTCACCCTCATCTACTTTATAGCACTGTTTTGCAAATACAACACACCCGGAATTAGTGAGATGAAAATGTCAACGTTTTGCGGTTCAACTTCTTGTATAATTTTCAAAAATTGTGACAAACAAAAGCAAATACAATGCTGTAAACACAAGGGGAAAAATTATTTAATATTTAATTATTTTGACATATAAAAACTGGAACAAACTTATATAAATCTTTTTGTTACTTCATATTTAAACACAGTAATATGATGACAGTTAGGCCTCCCTTTAGGGATAATCGAAAATGCTGAGACTCAAGATATATTTCGTGCATTGAAAGGATTGGGAATATAGGCGAGTGTTTTTTTGCAACACAAAAAAGCGTCTGGTTGTCCCTGTTAACCAGTGTCTGTATTAAGTGGGTTAATTTTAGAGAAAATATTTGATATTATCCTCAGGACATTAACCCATTCGCCCCTGAACCGCTTGTAACCGCCCGTGCGGATCCACTTCCTTTCTACCCTTTGTGACGTCATCAGTTTTAACGGTCAAGGACAACTTTTTCCGCTAACTTGTGCAGAGTGAAGAGATCTTTCAAACCATACCAGAATGAGCACAACTCAGTCAGGGACACCGGAGAAAGAGGCAAAAAACCATGTAACATTGACCTGAAAATCTCCATGGAAATCTTGTTCCATTGCCCACCTACCTTTCCTTTGACCTAATCCTAAGATCCTAAAAGCTTTCCTAAAAACTATTCCCACCAAAATGAAGCCTACTAAATGCCCAGCAAGAGAAAAAAAATGAGGCAAGAAAAGCGAAAAAAGAGGGGAGGAGAGAAGGCGAAAAGTAAAAGTCAAGACTGCTCTGTCACTTTTAAACCCAAAAACTGTCGAAATTTTGCTTTCTGCGCATGCCCGAACTTCGCAAGCTGATATTTTGCATCTGGATCAGAAGGCCATGAAGTGTACGACCTGTAAACCGGTTTGGGGTAAGTTTTAGCTCCTTATAGCACGACAGTGATCAGAAAACCACTCGACTAGCTTCAAAACGCGTTTTTCGGCAAAATCTCCAGGAGCGAATGGGTTAACAAAACAGTCCATTTATGAAGAAGTCTGTTATTTAGCAGGTGTCCGTAGAGCGGGGCTATTGAATGCTTTTGTCAAGGTTGATTCCTGTGACAAAATTGATCGACCAATTGAAAGGAAGTTTTTTGTATTATTTATTATTTTTTTGTGTTTTATCGCAGCATAAGTTAGTTGAAAGGAAGCTATCTCAACGGTTGGGGGGAGGGGGGGAGGGGGAGGGGGAGGGGGCGTGTCATTAATTTTTGGGCTCATGGTTTGGGGGGCAAAATTTTTGGGACGCAAATATGAGGAATCAAGGGCCAACATTTTTAAGCCATTGTTTTTTATATTGTAACAGCCCTCTCCCCCTCAGTTATTAATGACCACTCCCTAAAAAACACATTTAGTGAAACCAAGTAATCAATTATGTTATTTAAAGATGGCTGGTGTGGTTTAAAGTATGTTTTTGCACTAGGCAATCACAAAGGGAGTGATGATTAACTGGGATCAATGCAAAAAATTGTCAGAGAGGGAATTTACAGTGACCTGAAAATGTAAAACCTTTTTTTTATATAAACATTCTTTAGGAGATGCCATGAATATATCAGAAGATCAGAAGCGATGGGTGGTTATTGGGATTGCTTTCAACAAGCTGGTGCCTCATATCCGACCATTCCTAGAACAGTCATTACAGGCAGAGTACCAGAGCTTGAAGTCCAGCCATAACATTCACATCCAAACTCTACCAGGGATTGTCAAGAAGCATCCCAAGCATCTGAAATATGAAAACATCAATAGTAACAGCAATCACAAACTCTGTTCTGGTAAGTTCGACTTTTCAAAATTTGACTATAAGGTCACAAGTCATGTTGACTTTGCTAAGCTATACCTTCAGCCTTTCATGGCCAAGTTCAGTGCATTTGATGGAAAGTGTGACGGATCTGCTGTTCTGCTACTACTTGGTGAAGTACCTGCATTTTCACATGCAATACAGTCATCAGCTAAGACAGTAAGAGAACATGTAAGAAATGAATGGGCTCACTGTAACTTTACAGACTGGGATGCAGTTAAGTTTCAGAGCTGTTTTAAGGAGATGCAGCAACTTGTCCAATCCCTGCACCTGCCCACAGCAGATGAAACCAGATTGTTATCAGAAATGAATGACTGGGAGACCAAAGGTATTTTGAAAATTATTTTCTCTGTGATTATATGCCATGCATATTATTATTATGAATCTATATTATTGAACCCACTTTTAGTGAACACAAACTGCTGTCAACCCTCTTTGCCCATTATTGACCAGTATCTAATTTCACCCTATAATGTATCGCCGTTGAACAAACAGATTCTTCACGTTAACCACGCATTCCTCCTAACCCTCTTCCCTGATGTGCAGAAATTATGCGTGGTGACTAGTGAAAGCACCATCTTTAAAACTTCAACTAAGGTATGCCAGATAGTTAGGGACCCGTCATTTATTAGAGGGGGGAAGGGGGGTTGGGCTGGTACAAATGGGGTGGAGGTCATACCTTTTTGTGCACCTGAAAATGGGGGGCTGCATAAAATTGTGCAACCATTTCTGAGGGGCATGATGTATTTTTGTGCATTCCAATTTCCGTTCCACAAAAAAGAAACAATACTGAAGGAATCAACAACAAGTCAAATATTATCCCTTTTAAGGATATTAGAGCAGCCACATTGATTTCCTTAACTGGAATCTCACCTTGGTTTCATTTAATTTGAAGATTCTTCTGGGCTTTATTGTCGCTTCTTTGATAGCTCTCCTGAAGAAGCTTCCTTCCGTGATCATTTACTTCATAGAGATCATGGCTTGTGTGTTATTATAACTGAAGTGTTTGGAAAACGTTATATGCTATTGAAGAATAAAGAGGTTAGCCCTCAGGATTTTTCTCAGAGCTTGAAAAACTTTCAGAAGAACTGCAATGAGTCATTTGAGTGGTCAACGATTTCCTCTTGACTCTGAATTGCTAAACAAGATATTGAACTCAATGGACACAGAATATGATCGCATGGCACTAAAAGCAGTTATATTTGCGCTTCATTCAAGATCTCAAACATATGAACAGGGAATCAACAGGAGCGCCCAACGTCAATTTTCGGAAAATATCTGTTCGGAAGACGATTGAGATCTAGAATTTTCGGAACATTTGTTGTAGAATTTCTTGCTTGCCTGCCTCTCCTAGGATTTTCGAACATCTAAAAAATGGTATAATTGCCCCATTCTAACGGATTTTTACCCTAAAAAGGTCACCTAGAATTTTCGGGAGCCTTTTTTTCTGGCTGAAATTTCCGAAAAGGTGAGTTTTGATCCCTATAATTTTCGGATCACTAAACTTTCAGCTAGGAAATCCGAACAGATGAAAAACTTTTAGGGGATAAAAAATATGCCCATATCTACCGTTTAAATACTAAAATACGTTCAACAATGCTATGTTTAAGTGGTTTTGAACTATGTTCTCGATGGGTGCCCCTGAATCAAGCCA
>OZ037993.1:8510404-8687904 GCA_964035705.1 Porites rus
AGAGGTTTAACTAACAATTTTTAATCAATTCTGGTGCTTCTTGTGTCTTTGCAAAAAAATCAAGAAGTGCTACACACTAAATCTACTTACTATTACAAAAATATCATTTTTTCATAGGTTTAATGCAAGCCAATAATTAAACCAACTCGTGACGGGAATATCTCGGTGAGCATTCGGAAGTCAGCCAAGCATGGTCATTGCACGCGTGCTGAACAAGAATGCTGTATAATGACAGACTAGAAACAATAGACAACTCCCAAAGCACAAACTCAGCCAAAACGCTAAAAATCTTCAATGTTTACTCAAGTTTGGGCTTATAGAAGATAATGTCACAGTTTTTCAATGACCATGAAATTCAGAGTCCGGGTAGTTAGTTAATCAATTGTGGCCCTGAAAAAATTTGAAGGAAAAAAAACTACGAATTTTTAAGAAAATGCTTTTTTCGTGAGAAGGACTCTTAAACGCTGACAAACGTCAACAAATAGCGAAAACTATAATTTCTATATGTTTGCTTTGCTCGAAATCGCGCGCATTTACAAGGCTCTTAAGCGTTTTGCTGACTTGCAAGGACCCATCTGTTATAACGATACCCAAAATAAGGGGATGAATCTCTTGGTTTATTAGATATAATCCGTGTAAAGTTTGCTTATCATTTTCGCATAAATTATGACCTAAATTTGGAAACCGCTGAATTTCTCGAATTGTGTCTTTGCGATTTTGGTGAAACTCTGTTCAGCGCAAGGCACTAATGCGCACTATGTGTAGCCGAGAGATTTTTACAAAAAATTGCCGGCAACAGCCGATTTTCGACTCAGACCTCAAAGGGGCGTGGCATTATAACCACGTGACATTTACTCCGATCGCCAAAAATTTTATGTTATATTGTAGATTGATCTATATGTTATCCATTCTATGTGTTAGACTTACGATAAAAGTAAAGGTGGGGATACCAGAGAGCTTCAAAGTAGGATGGTACCCCCCCAAAAAAACTGGGTCGAGTCACCTTAATTCTTCTTTAGTGGATAGTACCTACAATTTCAAAACTCAACAAAATGCCACTTAAACCGGCCAGGAAAGACAAGGATACGTTCAGCTGAAGGTATCTTAGCTTTGTTTTGTTATATTTTGACTTTTAGACTATTTTAGTCCATGGGAGTTTCGACGACTCATCGCATTAATTTGTCCATGTGGATATTAATATATTCATTCAGTGACACATACTACGTCTGGGCCGCCTGTGTACCGACTGAGCTAATCCTGCCGCGGTTAAAAACAAATGAAAAAAAAGTAAAATAAAAGTTAAGGTTGGTTAAGTTTCTCAGAGGAAAGCACAGCAAAGAAAGCGCAAAATTGCTCAAGATCTTGTAGCTACAAATAGACTAAAAGAGAGAAAATTAGGGGCAGGAGCATACTACTAGATCTGGAACGAGGGTTACTCGCTATTTGCTTTAAATAGTCCGGTGGGTATCAGTTAAGTTGTATTAAAACTGTTTCTGTGGTTGAAGGTGGGTCATCTTATTTCGTGTGCAGACTTGAAGGGGGGCACACTTATGTTATGCAGTGGCAAGAACAGGCCCACGGGAGATTATGTATAGGAAAATTTAAATGCACCAGCCCCCCCCCCCCCCCGCCCCGCCCCCTTAAATAAATGACCGGTCCCTTAGTTTGAACTTAGCCTCGTAGAAGGCTTTGTACATGTTGATTCGACTGAAAATTTTAAGCTTGCTGCAAATGCCTTTTTTACTTAATCTGACTGATTCTCTGACTTTTAACTGTTTTTTATTGATTATTCAGCTATTTCAAAAAAGGTTGTCGGAGAGACTGGCGAACGGCGAATGTCGAACGGAGGTTGCACGACCGAAAGGAACTGTGGTTACGCT
This sequence comes from Porites rus, assembly GCA_964035705.1. NCBI lineage: Eukaryota > Metazoa > Cnidaria > Anthozoa > Scleractinia > Poritidae > Porites > Porites rus. The sequence continues at coordinate 8,512,285 of OZ037993.1, forward strand.
ATTTGATATGCAAAATTTCATAAGTTGCGTTCACCTTGCGTGAAAATGAATACACCAACTATGAACGTTTGTCTGAGGGTTCCGTTCACTTCGAAGACAAAAGAAACTCGCCCTTTTTTCAATTGAGAGAAGTTCCTCGTTTCCTCGTATGAACGACCTATTGACTCCAACTTCACATCGCAAGTCACAAGAAATTTAGATATATAGCACTCAACTGTTCTTTCAGAAAGGCCCAAGAAAAATGAAGCCTCTGCAACTGAATCCTGAAGAACATGTACAAACCATATAACACGCCGACGGTCTTCACTAAATGGAGTCATCATTGACTAGCTTAGATAGGTAATTATTTACCATCAATATTCACAACCCACGCTTCCTTTCGGTCGTACAATCTCCGTTCGACAATTACCATTCGCCGTCCTCTCTGACTACCTTTTTTGAAATAGGCGTATATTTATTTGTTATTTTGTTATTTTGTTTTGTTCTTTTTCTTTGAAATTTGCGACATTTCCCTTTTGACATCTTGCAATTTATCTATGTTGATGTAGATGTAAATGTAGATGTATGTAGGCTTTCAAGAGGGATAAAAGAGACTGAATATTATACACCCACCTCATTCTGACCCCAATGAGGTCTCTAGCTTCTAGCTCGGAGGCAAATTTAGACCATTCTTTCGTCAACAGAAAAGACACTGCAGCGACATCAAATAAAGATCCCATTGTAATTGGCGAAGAAACTCGTTTTCGAATGCCCTCTCTCAAACATTATGGAAAAAAATATCTTGCTCTTAAAAGTCTTATAAAAAAGCCTCTTATGTAAAAAGTTGACATTTTGTGACATGACGCGATTGTTACTTTTGGTAAAAAGCTCCAATCCTTAGTACTTGTCTCTATGAACAAAAATTAGAAGCAAAATTTGATTGTTATCCTTAACTGTTTTATAGGACTTTGGATCGTTTTTCGGTATATATTTAAAATCAGACGGTGCATTGTCCAGAAACTTTAACTTCATTTTATTTAAAGAATTAAAATGGATAGTGGCATCACGAAGGCAAGTAGGTTTTTAAACTATACGTTATAAAAACGTGAAGTGGTTATGAACCGGTCAGACATCTCCGTTTAACATTTTTGTTAGCTTTTCTGGACTTAACCGTACACAACGTGCAATGTCATTCCTATCTTCTTTATTTGAATCGTCAAATTAGTTTTTTTGAGTCACAAAGCAAGAAAATTTTGTGCACTAGCAGGGAGCTAGTGATTTTACCGCTCTCTGCATTACCCCTTTACAAGCGACAGGGGCTCCATCACCGCCTTGACAGCGCAAACACTGTGAGTGGTCAAAAAACAATTTCTTACTCTCTAAAAGAGCAATCTCTACAGGCTTGTCGCACTGGATACGGCAAGTCGTGGAAGTTCGGAAAGTGTTCGATGACCGTCCCGCTGGCATTATGCTGTCAAGTTCAGCGACGGTAACGAAAAACCTGGTATTCCCGTACGCTTGAAATGGGCTAGGAGCGGAAGGCAGTCTAGAGAACAACTTCTTGAAGGTCTCTCCATCCATGGGCATGCTGACGGACACTCGTCTGACAATGCTGCTCTTGGGAGCTGTCTTTACGTTGAGCTTTTGGGCGATTAACACTGCTAAGGTCTGCAGCATTCCAGGTGATTCTTGATGACGCTGCCTGAATACTCTTTTTAAAATGTTCGTTGGTGTCGGCTTCATCCACCCAGCTGTCGTAATTTTTTCCGTGCCCACGCCTGGTGCCCACGCTAGCGATCAAGAAACTGGACGCGACCATAGGTATCTGTACGTTTGTCGAGGACTTTTGACACGGCGTAAAACTTATTCATCTTGCTACTGATGCAGACTGATGCAGTTTCATTAACATATGACTGCTTTTATACTTTAACCTTATCAAGTATTCGGCTTATTTACACGTTGTTGATTCGTTTTGATTCGCTATGTATATAGTATTCTTGCTTCTTGTGATTTGTGTAGGTCTTTGAAATATACCGATTCATAATGAAGATGTTCACACATATTCCATACAATAGGTGAGATAAATACAGGAAATAAACGCAAGGTTCCATGCACAGTTTCGGTTCGATTTACACAGCTTTGATCAAAACATAATCATTCTCAGTTTCAAGAATAGTTTATTTTAAACCATAAGAAAAGATTTAATTAGAAGTTTAATTTTTCGCTCTTTCTATTTCACTTTTTACATTTAGTTCATTTCATTTGCCGGAAAGTAAGCCTTAGAAATTAAAAGGGCGTTTGATCAATTCACGCTCGCGCATTCTAGTCTTATTTTAAATTTTACAGCGGAAGGACATCTGTGAGCAGGGAATAATTCAGCACAGAATTTGATGGTCGGCGAATTTCTGTAATCGTCCATCGTTCTGCTAGTGATAAGCTAGCCGTCGAATCATTCGCTCATCTTGCTTGTTTTTGGGCCGAGTCTGGCAAGGTTCAGCTTAAGGTTTCCAATCAAAGATTTGTGAACTAGTGTCTGGCAAACTCACTTAGTGTTAAAATATACTCTGTTCTACGCACCTTACAACTTCATCTGCGCTCAACGAAGGTCTTTTGGTCGATAACTTTGATAACAACTGCTCCACAGAATATCACTGATAACACGTAACGCAAAAGAGTATCGAAGTGTGACTGCACAATTAATGTCACAAAATCTACCTATTGTAAGCTGTTCCTTCGAGATTTTTTGTGTTTTACGTAATCCTAACCATTTCGTACTTGCGGGCATAAACAATAGAAACGTCATCATTACCTACCGATTCCTCGCGGCCCCTGTTCAAGCAAATCGAGATTTTTCCTATATTGACTGTATGACTGTATATTTCAGCTGTAAGTACTTTCCTTTATATACGCGCGAGTTACTAGAGTGTCTCCTCGGCGAAATCCCTGCGGGGGCAAAAATCTTATAATGTTTCCTTAAACAAGATCGCCGGCAAAAAAAATCGAAAAAGTTTTGGGAATCAAAGTGCGCGACGTTTTTTGCGCTTATTCAGCTTCTGCCAGCAGATGCGAAAGAGTTTTTTTAGGTAGGAGGAGAGTAACTACCTGTTTTACATATCACACTTTTTTCCGCAGAAGAATAACAATAGCATCACTCGTAAAAAACAGAGGTGTGACAAAATCGGTGGTTTAGTTTCCCTCAAAAAGAGTCATTTCGTGTTCTTTTCCTTGCCTATTATTCCGAGCGCTGCTTGGTCTATTCAAAAGTGTCGCCTAGAAAAAGGTCAAAATCCACACTCCACCGTCTAAATTGCTGTATGAAGCGAGAGATAAACTTGCGCACGCTTACCGGCATAGTCGAATTAATCTGGTAGAGAATCACTGAAAAAAAAAAAACGGCGGTGGGGGGATAAAGCTAATGCGTGTTTTGCTTGCCAACGGTTTTCAAATGCATTCAATACTTCCTATTACTGTGAAATTCTGGGCAGCAATAAGTTAAGACAGAAAAATGTGTTTACGCGCAAAAGAACCGGGACCCGTAGACATTTACCCCACTGATGTGGTTCGGCGATTTTGTATGAATAATCCAGCGATGAGTTAAGTGGAGAAGTTCCAGTCGATCGTAAATGAATAATTTGTATAGGGAGCTTCAAACTTTCAACGAGAATAGCTCTTCATTTGTAACGGATAGCACTTTATTGTGTTTCGGACTGCGTGTCTTTGACTGCGAGACAATGCATTGACTCTCCCACCCCCTGTGGCTGTCCGTTTGTGTTTCACTTAATTTCCCCACTAGCCCCTACCTAGTCTCCCTCGCAGCCGTTTTTTGGATGTCACGCAACGCTCCCCCAAAAGTTCTTTTGGGGGAGCGTTGCGTGGCATCCAAAAAACGGCTTTGAGGGAGAGTAGCCCCTACCTGGTATTAGAATGTTATCATCGACAATTTGCCGATCATAGCCGAATAAAGGTCGGGCGCAGTATCTGAAAACACAAAAGAATATCACGAACAAAAGCGCTATTGTCTTTGAAAAATGCAACCATAACAATAGGCAAAGTTTGATACGCATATGTTTAAACTTTGTGCTAAATACATTCAATTCTCTGGAGAGAGGCTTTGAAGCTGTTGAAAACTCTGTCATCAGTCTCACGTCAAGGATTTGAAACCACTAGTTTTTTTTTTATTTTTGTTAAACTGACGTCACTAATGTATTTAAGTTGTTCTTTTTACAGGCACGGAGTTCTGTGGGAACTCCCCTTTAGACCCCACCCTTTTAAACTTGGTTCACAATGAAGTGCTGCAACTCTACTCCAATTTGGATCATTTTGTTTGCCAATTCAAGGAAGGGAACGACCTACTGAAATCGCAGTTCTTGGAAGTCAAGCAAAACCTCGAACAGCTACTGGACCTTCCCCAGAAATTTAAGCAAGTGGAATATGACGTACAAACCTTGAAACGAGAGGTTGCAGATCTTAAATGCTCCCCTGCGAAAAGTCAAGAATACGCTAAGCCTCCACCTTTCTTTGGATCGCTAGAAAGAAATGTATATTTTACAGGTCGGACAAAAGAGCTTGAAAATTTAGTAGAAAGATTTTTCGGTGTTTCCGATAATATGCCAGAGTCTCGTGGATTAATAGGGAGAAAAGCCAACGTTCATGGTATATGCGGACTTGGAGGATGCGGCAAGTCATCTCTTGCCTTCGAGTATGCTTGGCACAACCTGGAACGTTACCCTGGAGGTGTATATGTGGTGAATGGAGAGAGTGACAATTCGATGAGGGCGTCTTTTCAAAAGCTTTTTGCGTTATTTGTAAGTGATCTCCAACCTAATCATGTTGATGAATCCAAACAATTTGATCAGTTAATGACTGTATGTCTTTCGTGGCTTGGTAATGTGAAAGATAGGTGGTTATTAATTGTAGACAACATGGATCAACAGGAACTTAGCCACTACGCATGGACTTTATTTCTTGGCCAGTGGAAAGCCAATTCGTCAGGAGACATTCTCGTCACTTCTCGTAGAAATGCCAGGTCATTATGCGAGGACCTTGACCTTCCGTCTGAGAGGTGTTTTGAATTGAATCCATTTGCTCTGGGTGAATCCGTTGAATTCCTTAAGAAGCGCACGGATTTGCCATTTTGTCGTGAAGATCAGGACCAAGAAGAAAAAGAACTTGCCCTGGAGCTTGATGGGCTACCTTTGGCTTTAGAGCAAGCAGCTGCGCACATTAAAGCGTTGAAATGTCCCATTATTTCGTATCTTCAGCAATATCGTTCTCAAAAGTGGACCCTGTTAAATGCAAAAAGTGCAAAACCGCTTACAGAGATTTACAGCAAAGAACGCCTAGCAGTTCAAACTACGTGGCTTCTAAATTTCTCTTCAATCGAAAATGACGAGAAGGATCAAGAACTTGGAAAAGCGGCTAGTTTTTTTATGAAAATGGCAGCATATTTATGCCCAGATAGCATTCCCCTAGAGGTACTAAACACTGGTTCTCCAGAGATTGAAAACGAATATCTAAAAAAGCGTTTAAAAATGCCTATCGGTGACAAGCAAATCGTCGACTTACTTGTAAGGCTCTCACTCTTTAAACAGAATTTGGATGGTACTTTGAGTATCCATCGCCTTGTTCAAGAGACCTTGAGAGCTTGTTGTCATACTGAAGGTGTAACTCACATGGTCTTATCTTCTGCTACAAGAATTCTGCACAGAGCATTTCTTGATTGTAAAGATGTGCCATACTCCCTCAACCCACACACCCAAATGAAATGGAAAGATGAAGCCTGCAAAAATGGCGTTCCATTTTCCAGTGTTTTGATAGATCATTCAAGGCATTTTGAGGCGAGACAGTGGAAGAACCTTTCCTTAAATGCTTTTTCTCTCTGCGGGTACCTCTTAGAGGATTCTTGCTTGAAACCTCCTTTCTTTTGTGAGGAAACTTCGAGGTTATTTTGTGAGGCAGCTTACTATTGCTATTCTCTGGGAATGGAACTTTTGGGAAACAGATTGCAGCAGTTAGCACTGGAAGTAATTTGTGCAGTTGAGGGCCCAGTTAGTTATGATAGAGATGACTTGATGAAGATAACAAGAATACCCATGCCTTTTGTCGAGTCTTTTTTCCTTTCAATGTGTGTAGGATATTTTCCTTTTTCCAGAGGATTATGTGACAAAACATTCGATCTTCATTTTGTGGAAATGCCACATGAGAAATTGGAGAGAGCGGTCAAAGCCATTATGTCAGAGGCCAAACACGCTTTCAGCAGAGGTGACTTTCACGCATCCGCGAATCTGTACACTGAAATAGTTAAAATGTCACGTTTCGGTGATAATATTCGTGGAAATGTTGATCGAATTAGGCCACACTTAGTTCATCTTGGTGAGATACTTTGCAGCCGTGGCATTGCGCATATAAAGATGGAGAACTTGGACATAGCAGTTAACGACTTCAACGCGGCTACATGTGTAGACATCAAGCACTATCGTGCATACTACTGGAAAACGTATGCACTGTGTAAACTTGTTCAAAGTGGTAAATCTGAGTTCACGAGCAGAGCTCAAGCTGCAATGGCAATACTACATTTGATGTTTGCAAACTCCAAATCAGGTGACATTGAAAAGCTGCGAACCAAATTTCCGGGATTGTTTGTTGGAGCGAAGTACACGTATGTGTCTCAAGTAAGCCAACTTAAGAAACTAGAAACTCTTTCTGTGGACAGTAATTCTTTCTTTGTTATCATTTTAGAAGGTGGTTGCTACGATTTGAAGAAGCTGGTTGTGTGTGGAGGTCGTTATTGTTTTGTTGGCCTTCCTGGTACTTCAGTATTACTTAACTGTATCAGTGGGGTTTGTTTGTCACAGGGGTCTTTTATGTTTGAAAACATTGAATTCGTTACGGATCAGTCATGTGACTCCAAGACACTGGAATCAGTAACATTAACAGGAAGACACAGAGCAAATACGTCAGAGCTATCATCTGAAGCTGAAAAAACGCCTAATGCTGCAATAGAGGCAAACAACGTTAAATCGTTAGTCATTGCCCACTGTCAAATCAAAGGACTACCGCGCTACTCAGGAATAGTAATTAACAACACTCAGTTGTCTGATGAGCATCGAAGTGTTGTAGTGAGATCATCACAAATCAAATTCTGTTCCGGACCAGGGCTGCAAATTAATGACGATACACCTTTTTGCCATATAAGTATTCAGTGCAACAATCTGTACTCTAATCTATATGGAGTGATTATAGACTCTCCATCGCAGTTCAATTTAGAGAAAAACTACATTTCAGGTAACAACCTCTCTGGCGTTGTGGTCGTCGGAGCTTCTGAGGGAAGGCTAAAGGGAAATACTTTGTACGATAATGGAAAGCATGGCATCTTTCTAAACAAGACCAACGCAGTAATGGAGGAAAATATTTGTCTAAAGAATGTTGGTTGGGGAATTTTGTGTTGTGGTGAAAGCAATTTAGATTGCAAAGAGAATGTGCTTGAAGACAATCTTTTGGGGGGACTGAGGACCTTGTTAAACGGTAAAGGAAAAGTGTCGATTCAAAGGTGCGAGTTCAGAGGAAATAACGGTCCGGCTGTTTTTCCTGTAGCTGCAAATGAACTTTCACGACTGGAGCTTGATTGGAAACAATCTATTTTGTATTCACGGAAGAATGAGCTATTGTACTTGTGTTTTTTTCTTGAAGGTACCCTGCCAAGTTGTGGATCCATCGGGGAATTCAACTCTCCGGTACAAATGGAGAATAAAGTGTCAGATGTTTCTGACGTACAGTTTCATATTGTATCAAATTTCTGCTCTTCATGCTCCAAGACCTTGCAAGAGGATAGTGAAATGGTTGAATGTTTCAGATGCCGCATTGCTCGGTACTGTAGTAAGAAGTGTTGTGAATCAGCAAAAGCTGTTCATTATCCTGTCTGTGAGGTCATTCTGGAAGCAAACAAGTCTATGAACAGTGTTAAAGAATTCTGTAGTTTAAGCAGCACATCACTTCACTTACAAGACAATGATCAAAATGGCTCAGACGTTTTCTCTGTGTCATTGCTTCTTTATCTTTGGCACCAGGTTTAGGGCCGCGAAATAACTATGGAGATCGAGACACTCTCTCCTACCAGCTATCTCTAGTGGCATGTCCTCAACGAAACCTTTGGACTTGGATTGGTTGCCCTGTCATCCACCGCTTTGTATTAACGCATGGCGTTCATATCCCCGACCGTGTAGCAGATGTTAAGGCAGCTTGTATGCTAGCCAGTTTTGATCATGAATCCGAAGTCACGGTTTACACTCATCGTATTTTTCCCTTGGAGAAAGTTCCAAATGCTTTGAATTTGGTGAATGAAACCATACGTTCGTATGAAGAACTTCTTACCTCTGACTTTGAAGCTCCAAGAGAAGAAAATGAAGAGGTACTGACACTGTGATACTGAGAGCATAGCAAGTCGTTGAATGCGAGAAAACTTTAGGTAATGGGAAATTTTACAACACAGGTTGTCACCAAACGTCTCGAAGCCTAAAGAAGTGCAGGTCGGTTCTTTTTGTTTGAAAGTAAATAGATGAATCCTTTGTTTTGAAGCAGTTGCGTTCGCTTAAGCCCAACAAAGCAATTGGTTTATACAGAATCAGTGCAAGACTGCTGAAATGTGCGTCTTTCTTGATATGTTCGTCAGTCACCAAATTGCTAAATCTATCGATTCACACAAGTAAGTTTCCTGAAATATGGAAATGTTCCAAGGTTACAGCTTTATTCAAATCAAGTTATCAGACTAACGCATCCAACTACCGCCCGATATCAATTTTTCCAACTCTAAGCAAAATTCTCGAAAGAGCTGTCCACTTTCAACTTTATGTTTACCCGAACACTAACTACTTGTTGACAGACAGGCAATTTGGTTTCCGACCAAAACACTCGACGCTTACGGTTCTAACAAGTTTTGCCGTTGACGTTCTCAGAAAAATGGAGCCTGGGAATCTCTGTGGAGCTGTATTCTTGGATTTGTCGAAGGCTTTCGATATTGTGGATCACTGTTTCCTGCTCGCCAAGTTATCTTCCTTGGGATTATCTCCTTATGCTGTTCAGTGGTTTCAATCCTACCTCAGTCATAGGAAGCAGCGTACCTCATGCGGCAAAGAGATCTCCGATCCTCTACCTATTACCTATGGTGTACCACCAGGGAGCATCATCCTGGGGCCCTTACTTTTCCTTGTTTACATAAATGGCTTGCTTACTCTGCTGTCAATCACTGTAGCGTATCCCTTTATGGGGACGACACTGTTTAGTTGTGCCACTCCTCTAACATACAAGATCTCGAGAATGCTGTTAATGAAGATCTGTCGAGAATAGCTCTGTGGCTGAATCGAAACAAGCTTACACTTAATATAGAGAAGACCAAATCCATGCTTATCGGCAGCGATCGCAAATTGCTTGCTTCTACCGCTATATCTGTCTCTATTTGACAAAGAAGCCGAGGGCGTTGGACACTTTTAAGTACTTGGGTGTAACTTTGTCCTCAAACTTTACCTGGACGGAGCATATTGAACATGTTTCCACGAAGATAAATCAACGCTTAGGGCTTTTAAGGAGAATTAAGAGTTTGCTTTCACGTAGTGCGGGTATCCTTTTCTTTAACAGTCTCATTCTTCCGATGTTTGATTATGCGGATATTGTTTGGGGGGACAAGGACAATGCTGTTCTCATGAACAATTTAAAACTCCTGAAGAACAAGGCTGCCAAAACTATATTAGACCGCCCTTTTCACTCCGATCTACTTCCGATGCACTTGAAGCCCTTGGTTGGTTAACCTTGGATAAACACAGACTTTTTCATCGTTGCCTTTACGTTTATAAATGTGTTTGTGAGATCTCAGCCCACAGTATGGATCTATAGGCAAATAAAGATGTACACGGCTACGATACACGACACTAAGATAACTTGAGACTGCCCCGTGTAAGAAGAAACTGCGGAAAACAAAGGACCCATTATCAAGCTGTTAAAGACTGGAACAGTCTAGATCTGTGTTTAAGGAAATCAAATAACCTCGAGTCTTTTAAGCGTAATTTTTATAATTATTTTCAATGTTGCTGAACTCTGAACAGTTTTATATCTTTTAAAAAAATCAAATGACTTTGTGACTTTTTAGCGCTTATTTTGTAATCTTTTTAATAGTTCTCTGTTACCATTTAGGTTTTTAGTGTAGGAAGTGGAATTTTTTGTGGCTTTTTATAGCTGATCACTTATTTTTATCTTTTTATCTTTTCATATTTCCATTTTCAGTACCTCTCTGAAAATCACCCTGCTGAGAGAGTCTCCTGGTTAAAAATTATAAACAATTACTGGGTGAGGTTTTTGTGGTATCCGGAATAATCAAGGTCGAGACCTTGATTATTTAGGATATCACAAAAACCGAATCTAATAATTGTTTTATTATACCTTGTTCTGAAGAAAAAGCGACAACCACACCGTCGTAAAGAACCTGAATTGGTATTGTTGTTGGAAATCATGCATTTCGCGCGCGCGCAACCTACGGATTAGTTAGTTATCTGCTAGCAGATAACTAACTAATCTGTTAGTCGCACTGATTTGCAAATTTAGGTGTAGACTCTTAGCCAAGACAGATAATAGGGCCATTTATACGAGGAAAAATGAGACGCGTCTTACATAAGACGCGTCTTAAATAAGACGCGAACTTTCCGTATAAACGGCACATCTCGTCTTAAATAAGACGCGGCTTAGCTAAGACGCGTCTTATTAGATAAGACATGCTCGTATAAATGGTACAGTTCTCGTCTTATGCAAGACGCGTCTTATTTTTCCTCGTATAAATGGCCCTAATAAGTACAGTGCATAATAATAATAATAATTATTATTTCCATAAGTGTAAACTTCAATTAACGTTTGTTTTTTATTGTGCCAATTTTTCAAACGTTGTCTACGTCGGACTTTTTTCCTCGTAATGCCTATAATGCTGGTTTTTAATCACACTGTAGTAAAGTTATGGTTCTTCAGTTTTCAATTCATCAATTGCTTTTTCTTTCTTGGGGATCAAAGAGATAATGCCCCTTCTTTCGGTTAGACCTAACCTGCCTTTTGGATAGCTTCTGTTTAGAGAGCGTAGGAGGTAGGGAGACGTCGTTCCAAAATACTTTGGAAAACTCAGCAGGAAGGCTGTCCGTCCCCGTTGATTTCCTGGATTCAATTTGTTCCACCGCTTCTAGACTGGAAAGATTGACCGAACAATAATACTAGTAGCCGGACTAGTTACTCCTTTCTTAAGCGGAAGCGGAATACATTAGGGACTTTAAAGATCCAACGACGCGACGGCAGCGAGAGCGTTGCGTAAGAAGTGAATTTGCCTTCCTTCAGTCTTTATCGCGATTATTCCTATTTACTTACTTTGTCTATTATAGGGGAACCCTCCTGAAGTTGAATTCCAAGGCACCATATCCAGGTTCAGAAAGAGATTTACAATTTCGTCGTTGCTTGTTTACGTTCTGCATAAAATGCGAAATTAGGCATTTTCACGTCGTAATCGTGCAAAAAAAGGCAAAGAAATGTACAAGAAAAGTGTGTTGCATGTGCATTACACTTTGACGTTGACGTTGCTTATTAAACCTGTTTTTTCGACATTCTCGTAGCGGTCGCGTCGTTTGATCTTAAAGTCTTTATTAACGCCGCAGACGTCGAAACATTTTGTTTTCATCTCATGAATAAAATACAGGGGAATCTTAAGGTCATGTGCTATTGTTAGGTGGTTTTTAAAATTCGTTTGACAGGTTATCTGGCTATTTCCAGGTCGATGAATGTCCTGTGTTTTTATTGGTTGACTAAAAACGAAAAAAAGGTTTTTGGTTGATTCGTGTTGTCTAAGAAATGAGCAAAAACTCATCCGTGACTCTAAATTACTAAGCAGCAACATTATGCATGTTCTATTTCCTTCCCCTTTCATTGTCCATTGCAGACAACGTATTATCCCTCTCCGTTCCTGCCTTTTCCCACCACCACATTCTATTGTTTTACCTCTACTATAACCACCACCACCACCACATTCAATTCTGATTTTTTTCACGCCACCAGCTCCACTACCACATTTCTATTATTTTCTCTCCATCACCACCTTCATGAACATACATTTCTATTGATTTTCCTCCACCATGACCACCATATTTGTATTGTTTTACGACAAAATTATGACGTACACGTATACAAGCACCAGCATCTTTGTACTATTGACGACTGAAATTGCCGTGAGACCATAAAATGTGACGTCATAAAATGGCCCGTAAAATAATAGGACCCAATATAGAAAGGTGGTGGTGGTAGTGTTGGAGGGGGGGATGAACAGAAATATGGTGGTAGTAATAGTGGAAATAAGGTGGTGGAGGAGAGAGGGGAAAGAATAGGAGAATGATGGTGGTGATGGTGTTTTGCATTCCGCCCACAGCCAGCGATACTGCGTATATTACATAGTGTTAACTCCCCCGAGGATATTTTAGGGTATATAAGCGGCCACGCGGTATTAGACACTATCAAAATAGAGCAGAAATGTACCAGGTTTTTTTGCCCCTCTCCCTCAGAGACTTCAGCGTTTCAGAAGTGTGTAATCAAAAAATTACGGTATACAGAATAAACCTGTTGTAGTGCAAAAACTGGTACGTGATTCTCTTCAAAGTGGATTCGTCACGTATCCAAATCAGTCAAAAAAAACTGAACAAGTTCGAAGAAGAGAAGTCACAAGTTCTGTACAAAGCCTCAAGCTCGCCGATTTGAAGTCAGCAGCTGACGAACCGCCGAGGAAAAGTCGCAAACAGAAGCTAGACAAGTGGCAGTGAAAGCTCAAGACCTCAGAAAATCAGAAGCAGACTGGAATCTACAAAAGCAGCATATTCAGTAGGAAAAAGTTAAAACAGTTCCTTTATTACCATACAAAATACGGAGATCATTTGAATTCAAGTTCAGAAGTTACGCAACTGGACCTTGGTTAGATGACACATTACTTGCAATTCAGAAGAGAGTTACATGAAGACATTTGGATGCATTGATTACATGAGGATGAATTGACTTTGTTCCAATATTGGAAGTTTAGAACTGATGAACAATAAAGTGTAATATTTTATTCAATCGGAGAGAAAACGCAAAAGGAAAAAAGACGCTTAATTTCCCGCTTAATTTTGTTAAGTTTGAATTGCGTAATACAACAATAGAAATAGTTACGTAATATAACAATAGAAAGCTACATATCTATCACAAGTAATTACAAGTATTCAGCAATATACGCATTTGCAATTAGTGATTAGTTACAAACAATTATTAAGTCAAGAATGCCTCCTAAGGTGGACGTATCAATTCTAACTGCGAAAAGAGATAGTACAATAGTCGTATTGTACGAACTTTTAGAAGAATTTCAAGTGCTTTACAAAGTTCAGCCCGTATTAAGTACGCTTGAAAATGTTTACAAAGAAATGGAAATTAAGTACAGAAGTGTTAAAAAACGGCAAGAGACAATTACGGATAGGCTAATCGAGACGGGATCTACAGAAGAAAAACTTAAGGCTAATCAGCAGGTCGGAGATAAAGTCAGAGGCGATTTTCTAAAATACAGCGAAATTTTTGCCACTTATCAAAAAGCGTGCAACTCCCAAGAACCGCCGCTTAAGCACGATGCGCTGGAAGCTATGACCACAGCAGTAACCAAAATGGCAGACATTTTAGGTTCGCAAAAGACCGCTAGTCACGAACTTGAGAAATTATCAGCGCCAACATGGAGAGCGAATTTAACTATTGGATATATAAGTACAAAGAGGACGAAGACGAACAGCTGCAAAGACTAAGAAAAGCGTTACCAAAAAACTCTTTCTGGTCTGATCAAGTGCGGCCAAGCAACAGAATCTATCAGGCGTGGAAAATTCTTGATATTGAATTTGGAGATCAAAGGAAATTAATCGACACACTGCTAAAGGAAATTACCAATCTCAAACCCATAAAGAATGATTGGAACTCGCTATCGCGTTACGCTGCTAGAATATTAAGCTTCGTGAACAACATGGAACGAAACGGTTGTGCAGTAACAAACACATCGGAAGCACCCTTTGTCATGTCACAGCTTCTGTCTAAATTGGATGCCAGCGATAACATTGAATTTGGCCGCGAAATGCTCCGCGTGGGAAAAGAAGAAAATGTTTTATATTTGATTGATTGGCTAAACAAAGAATCAAGTTTACGATCGCGCATCAAAAGGGACACTAATTATCGCAATAATTCAAGATAATACCGTTCTGACAATAATGCTAACGAGAGTGGATTAGACCAGGATGGAAAATGCCCACTGGGTTGCAAAACAAAGCATTTACTTTCCGCATGTCCTATGTACCAAAAGTCAACAGCTGATGAGAAATGGGAAATTGTAAAACAAAACAATCGCTGTCGAAAATGCCTACGAGCCCATCATACATACTCTTGTAAAAAGCCCGACGGTACCACTTGCGATAAGTGTACGCGACGCCACCATCGTTCCTTACACAATGAGCGTGTACCTCTTGCAAATTCAGACCAAGACACAGAAACGCTTAGCTCCTCAAACGAAAGTCAAGAAGCTAGTAATCACAAGTGTCTTCACATTCTCAGAACTCCACGAAAGGAACTCTTTAGCCAGAAGGAAATAGATCACTTGTTTAAAACCCAAGTTCTTCCCATTCTCACATATGGTCTCGCTGTGTATGGCGCTTCTGATTCTGATTTAAATGTTATACAGCGATTTTTGGACAGATGCCATAAGCGTCATTTTACCTCTCAAACAGTCAGCATCTTTAATCTTTTAGAACAACAAGATAAATCCGCTTTCTAAAGAGCTATTGATAATCATATGCTAGGTGCGATCATTCCCAAAGATAAAGAATTAGTATATAACTTGCGAAGGAGAAGGTGTCACCTTCCTCAGATAAAAACGGAGAGATACAAGAAAACTTTTGTAAATAGACTTATTTTTAAATATAATTTAGTATAGTATTATTCTATCTTATATTACTATTGTATTTTATCGTGTTTCTTTTAATACTTTTTTCACTGTAACTTAGGATATGTATTTTTATCCTTTGATTGAATAAAGACTATTATTATTATTATTATTATTATTATTATTATTACAATGTCCAGGGCAAGACAAGCGTCCCCGCTATTTGTCCAGTTCAAAAAGTAAAGATTAGAGGCCAAAATGGAAATTTTACCAAGCCCTAGCTATGCTAGATAGCGGCTCAAACACGAGTTTCATTTCAAAGAACGTTGTGAAGAAACTTGGCATACGCGGACCTAAAACGCATTTAACGATGAACTTAGCAGGAGGCCAAAAGAAGTCGGAAGCATCAGAGTTTCGCGACATAACCTCTTGTTTCAAACACTGAACCAAGTATTCAGAAATCTATGCGAGCTTATGCAATAAACAAGCCATGCAGCCCAGCTAGAACAGTTCCGAGAACGACATTAGAAAGCTATCCCCATTTGAAATCTATTTCAGAGCAATGACATATATCGGGCGGAACAGTTGATTTGTTAATTGGAACAGACTTTGCCTTTAATGATATGCACATTATCGCAGGGAAATCCGGAGAACCAATTGCAAAGAGAAATTGCTTCGGGTGGTACGTCATGGGAACATTTGCTTCAAAGCAGGGTGAACTTCCCTCGGCTATCAATTCAATTGATGTAGGAACTGTCGATGTGTTAGAAGACATGAAAAAGCTGCTTACACAAGACATGTTGGGAGTAAGACCAACCGAACTTTGTACGTGCAGAGATAACGATCTTAAGGAGAACAAGTTTATCAAATCAATCGCAGAATCGACTCAGATTGTTGAGGGGAGACTCCAGGTGCGAATGCCTTGGAATGGCGAGGGACCCCCAAAGAAGAGCAATTACGATGTTGCATATAAAAGAATGATTTCTTCCGAAACGTCCTTTAAGAAATAAGATTGTCTCGAAATCGTTGAAAGTGAAGTTCAAAAGTTACTGGATCAAGATTTCGTCGTTGAACTTCCCCCTGAAAACGTAAACCATGATCAGCCTGAATGGTATTTGCCGTTACAAGCCGTTTTCATTCCTGACCGAACAACGCAAGTTCGACTAGTGTTCGATGCCTCAGCGAAGGGACCAAGAGGAAAGTCGCTTAACGAGAAGTCACTTAACGAAAAGGGACCAAACTACATAAACAGTTTGCCCAACGTGCTTATGTCTTGGCGCTTTGACAAAGTGGCTTATGCCGGAGATGTTAGGAAAATGTTCAATCAAGTGTTGATCCATCCTGACGACCAAGTCTTCCACAGATTCCTATGGAGGACAACGAAAGTTTGAAGCCAAAAGTCTATCGGTGGAGAAGACTTAATTTTGGAGACAAACCAGCCCCAGATATATCTGAAGGAGCAATCATTACCTTAGCCAAAGCTTCTCAAGACCAGTACCCGGGATCCGCGAAGGAACTCCGAACCCATGTCTACGTTGACGACATTGGTGGCTCCCGAGAAAACGAGGATAAAAGCAATCAAATCACGAGTGAAATCGACGCCATTCTCAGCAAAGGTCGGTTTCAAATCAAACAGTGACATTCAAACAAAATTAGGTTCGAGACACCATTACCTTTAAGAAACACAAATTGTTGCAGAGGAGAAGCCTGTTACAAAGAGAAATTGCCTCGGCTACCTGGCCCAGCTTTGGGATCCCACAGGCCTCGTGACTCTAACAACCATCGAGATGAAAACTGATTTACAAGAATTGTGGAGTTCAGGTTATTCCTGGGATGAAGTCCTACCAGACGAGATTCAAACAAAGTGGAAAAAAAATGTCCAAGTACTCAACCAACTTCTCAAGTACGAATTCAAAAGAAAGTTAAAGCCAGATAATGCAGTTGGAATGCCAGAAATACACGGATTCTGTGACGAGGGAGAGAAGGCTTATGGATCAGTCACGTTTCCTTCGTTGGAAACTTGATGACGGCAGCTACTACTGCGTTCAGCTCATGATGAAAGCCTTTGTCTCGCTCCTAAAGAAGAAGTCAATACCGCGCTTGGAGTTAATGGGTTAAGTTGTCTCGCGCTCTCAAGGTTATACCGAACATGCAGAGAAGCCTTAGAATTCACGGAGATTAGCAGCTGCAAGAAAGTGTTCTGGATCGACTCCCAAGTTGTGCTGTCATGTTAAACCATTTGTCTCGGTACGAGTTGCTGAAATCCAAGAGACAATAGATCTTCAAGAGTTCAGCTACATCAGAACTGAACATAATCCAGCTGACGCCTTGACGAGGGGAATTCTCCCGGAACAGCTGCAAAAATGGTCACAGGGACCGCAATTCCTTAGAAAGCCGTAAGAAGAGTGGCCCCGAATTTGAAGAAAATGCGCTGAAGATCAATGAAGAGTTGTCAGCTGAAATGAAACATCCTATTGAAGCCAGACCAACGTCCTGCGA
Source organism: Porites rus (assembly GCA_964035705.1). Lineage (NCBI taxonomy): Eukaryota > Metazoa > Cnidaria > Anthozoa > Scleractinia > Poritidae > Porites > Porites rus. The sequence goes on from OZ037993.1 coordinate 8,529,710, forward strand.
CAAGGCCAAATTTTCAACTGCCCCGAAAGAATTAAGAGACAATCCTCTCTTTGAACATTTGATGAGAACGTGTTCGACGTTCTCAAACGCCAGGAAAACGTTAGCTTACGTACTAAGATTCGTCAACAACACAAGAATGAAAACGAAGAATAGAGATCCAATTCCGCCAAAAGAACTGACGGAGTCAGAACTTCGGTTGTTCAAATGGTGCCGGCAGACGATTGACCTACTAGAAGCGTTGGATCCTACGTCCAAATACCAAGCCCTCACAGAAGATCAGTGGAGAACGTATTTAGCAGAAGTTACATGCTTAATAAATCAGCGTCCTCTCTACCCCAGCTCAAACGGAATTTGGGAAAGTCCACCTATCACGCTAAATGATCTTTTGATCGGAAATCATTTTCCACCTCCGATGCCAGAAGTAGAATCGAAAGTAAATCCAAGACGCCTCATGAGAAGTACAGAGAAACGAGTGCAAGAGTTAAGCAGCATGCCTTAGTTATACAACCTGGTTAAAGCTAGCTAATTTATGTAGTGCAAAGCAACAAGTTGCTCAACCAATTGCTTAAGTAATTCGCTTTCCGCACCGGGTGCATGGGGGGGGGAGGGGGAATGTTTTGCATTCCGCCCATAGCCAGCGATACACAGTGTTAACTCCCACTAGGATATTTTAGGGTATATAAGCGGCCACGCGGTATTAGAAACTATCAAGATAGAGCAGAAATGTACCAGGGTTTTTTGTCCCTCTCCCTCAGAGACTTCAGCGTTTCAGAAGTGTGTAATCAGAAAATTACAGCATACAGAATAAACCTGTTGTAGTGCAAAAACTGGTACGTGATTCTCTTCAAAGTGGATTCGTCACGTATCCAAATCAGATGGTGGAGGGAAATAACTGAATTGCGGAGGAGCAGTTTACCCTAACCGACTTCATTTCTATTGTTTTCCCCATCCACTGCCACAACTACCACATCTCTATTGTTTTTCTTGCCATATTATGATGTCACACAGGTACGATTTGGGATGTTATAGATGACTGAACTTGCCTGTGTGACGTCATAAAAATGGCCCAAAAACAATACAAAATGTGTCGGTGGAGAAGGAGAGAATGAAACACTAGAAATGTGATGGTGGCGTTGAAGAACAAACAATAGAAATGAGGCGATGAAAGTAATGGTAGCGTTGGAGGGGAAAGTATAGAAATGTGTTGGTCATGGTGGAAAGAAAATAATAGCAATGTGCTGGTGGTAGTTGCCGTGGAGGGAAAACAACGAAAATGCGGTGGTGGTGGTGTGGTGGTGGAGATGGTGTGCTGAATTGTGGGGGAGCAGGCGGAGTGGGGTTAATGAAAATTGTGTTTAGTGCTAGAAAAAGCTATTTTGCTCTCATACTCATTAATAAAAGCACAATTTATTAAAACAGTTGTTTGCAAATTTAAATGTGCGTTTACTGAAATCTGCCGGTTTAAGATAAATGTATTCACAGTACAAATGTAAACGACGTACGACATAAAATACAGAAGGCGCCAGTAATTACAAAGGGCTGGCTGTCTGTAGAGTGAGGATGACAGTAATTCACTTTAATGGGATGCACAAATTCGTATAACAGTTTACGCTTAAAATTATTGCATTACCCGATAATACAAAATACTTCCAACAATGCCGAGCTGGTCCTGAAATTGCCCAAGCGTATACTTACAGTCCACACAAACTGATGTGTTGCTTTAAATCGAAATGTTACAACTGACCTAAAAGAACCAAGAAACAGGAATTATTTTCCAGCAAGTTTTGTTCTGAAACGGACATATACACAATGAGCTTAGATAAATCACTTGCAGACCATTCATCTTCAAAGATGATATATTATATAGCCCCTCTCTGACGTGACGTCATTTATTCTACTTTCTCCTCAAAATATATTAATTTTAATTAATATATTTTAAAAAACAAGAAAAACTCATTTTTCGCTGTGCAGTGGTTCCTCTTTTTTTTGACGTCGTCCGTAAAAAATGAGCCTCCTTGTCAGAAACACACCTCGTCCGTAGAAGCCCGCCTTCTTTGTAGAAAGGAATCCCCTCCTTAGAAACACGTTTCCTCTATAAAAATGAACCTCCTCGGTAGGAAATGAACCTTATCTGTAGCAGGGCGTCAGGAGAGAGCCATGTTGCCCTGATCTGTAGGAATGAACCCAGTAGTAGTAGGTCAGCACAGATAAGCCCCGTTGGTGCCTAAAGGCCGATACACTCGAGGGGTTTTGCTCCAGGAGCATGCTCCAGGGGCACACTCCGGGAGCAAAGCTCCTTCGTGTGTACCACAATTTCATGGGTATACTTCATCCTCGGGAGCAGAATTTCCACCCCGCAAAATGCTCCACGATATTAAACCGGTTAAATATTTGGGAGCAAGCTCCCGGGGCAAATTGAGCGAACTTGAAAACGCTCCCTCGTGTGTACTGACACGTGCACGTGCAAAATGAGCCTGGAGCATGCTCCGGGAGCAAAACCGCTCGTGTGTATCGGCCTTAACAAGTTCCTAGCAAGTGCCTAGTCGTTAGCTAATCGTGCAAACTAATTATATTAGACCTTCCCGTATACTAATTAAGTGCCTAGTCAGCGTATAGCTAGCTAGATAAAAGTCCGTTCCTCCATACTAATGAGTGCCTTCCACCATACTAATAAATGCCTTCTTCCATATCTAATGAGCGTCTCTCTTATACGCTATATAGGAACAATAGGCTTGCCTACACTTGCCGGGTAAGTAACTTTAGCCCGGTCTGAACGTCCATGAAAAAAGTAGGAATAAGAGGAGCTAATCACCTAGCAACGCGAGAAACGGCTTATGTCTTCTATTTAGCGCTGAAGATCGGATATATAAATAAAACACACACACATACACAAAGTGAAAGTGAAAACTCTTTATTTCACTTTTGACTGACTATTGCTAGGTGATCGCTCCTCTTATTTCTACTTTTTTCATGGACGTTCAAACCGGGCTACTCGGCAAGTATAGGCAAGCCTATTGTTCCTATTGCATCAGAGAGACGCTCATTAAATATGGAGGAAGGCACTTATTAGTATGGAGGAAGGCCCTCTTTAGTGTGGTTTAGGCTTGTTATTTTTCAACATGATTGACCTCGAGAAATTATGTTGAAAACCAATCAAAAAGGCTTACTTGACATCTTTTGACGTCAAGTAGCTTCCAAGAATGATTGCAAAATACCCGGCATTTCTTGGAACTGAGTTCAGGGTGGGTACGTTTCCCTGATCTTTATTCAGCTGTTTCACAAAATATCATGAAGTAACTCTGATTTTTTCCAGTCCGTCTTTCTTTATTTTAATTGAAACAGCGAGCTGTTTTTGGTACGTGAACGTATTTTAAACAACACGAGACAACTACAATCATGGCCAAAAGGTTCTGACACACTTTCCTCTTTTTCTCGTCAGTTTTTGATTGGAATTTCCATGTAGCCAGCGATACATATTCATAACTAAACACCGCCTTACCAATAGTTGCGAATAGTCAAGCGACAGCCGCACGCGAAAGAAGATGCCACTGCTATGAAGATATGGTTAATTCAGTTTATGCTATTTCTTTCTTTCTTTTTATTTTTTTTTCTTTGAATACATGTTCACCGACGGTTCTCGTCAGCGAGTCTTTACAACGTAATCTTTTAAACGTAAAAATTGAGATTTAAAAAAAAACCTTTCTTTTCTAATAATAAGCAGATAAATAAATTTCTTCTTTACGGTAATCATTTTTTTTACTCTTCAGTATCTTCTAGTTTATTCATTGGACTGGTTGCAATCAGCTGTGAACCTGAGAGCATTCTCCTCAAGTCTTGCTTACGCGTGAATTCTCACGAGCGATATCCCCTGAATGAACGCTTGTAAGGGCATTTGTTTGTCACTGTGATTTGACATTTTACTTATATTTTTCCATTTGGAGTTTTTATACCATCCATCAAAACGACTTTACAGCGTTATAAGTACATTTAACGCAGGTATGTTATACACAGCACAATGCATGCCGGAATCAAAATAGCGTGACGCCTGATAACTCCCTATAAACATTGCGTGACATACTGTATTGGACCTTCCACACGCGTAAAGTCTCATGGGATACGGATCTTCTCGCGACCATTTTTCGAAGGACTTTGACACACTCTTCCAATGTAAGAGGTAGGTTTAAGTTATTTTTTCTTGTGTTTATGCTAGGCTCCCTGTGTGTAGTTTTTCTGCAATTTTAGTTTAGATAAAACTGGCCTGCTATTCAGAGTGTTGATCTCAGCAATATGAAAAATTAAGCCTTCATTAAACTAATTATGGTTCGCCATTTTGGACACGTGGAAGGGAATTCTGCTCTAAATCAGATCAAATATGTGCTAGGAAGGATCGTCAAGCATATAGTGGCCATTTATATTGATTTTTTTTTAATTTTGTTTTTTTTCACGTTTTTTCCGTGAACGGTTACTCGAATTAACGCGTAAGTTTCAAACACAAGAAAGTTAATTTCTTCAGACACCATGAATCATTAATTAGTGCTTTTAAAGGGGCTAATTGCTGGTTTGCACGTGACGTCACGGCGGCCATGTTGGTGGTCAAGAACAAAAGCATTTCGCATCTCTGGAAACTAAATTCTATTTTCATGTAAATTTTTCGAGCAAAATTTCTATTGTATTGACCCCCAACATGGGCGCCTTGTCATGTGGTTGCAAACCAAGAATAATCTTTGAGCTTGACTATCGTTCAATAACAGAAAAAACACCACAGCTACACATTTATAAACAGTCTTCGAAGGAATGAAATATCAATGACTCTCGAAGAGACAGTTCTCCCAATTTTAAAGTCATTTCGTTAACAATAGAGGGTAACTAGTATCTGTTGGGAATTCCTTAGTATAGGAAATTAACGATACACTTCAAAAAAAGTGGAATTTTGCATCCCGGGTGTGATCATTTACTGGAAGCTAGATTATTAAGTTCACTTACCTATTAACTATTTTGTGGTCTTGTGTGATTTAATGGTGTTTTTTACACATCGATTGGGTTTTCGCATGGGTCTTCGTTTTTGAGGGGGTCTTTGTTTTCAAGGGGGTCTTTGGTCTTCGGTCTTTGTTTTAGGGGTCTTCGTTTTCATCACTTCCATTTGCATTACATATAACCAGCCCCATATCGTTGTTGATAGTGCTTGCAAATCAGCGACACTGTGATTCACTTGCTGACGCTGTTTGCTGTGAAATGAGTGGCCATCATCTTTAGTTCAGATTGCTCAAAATTTCTAAACTGCTTGCTTTGATTCTGGCAAACCCAGATGTTGTTAAAACATTTTCGGCTTGAAAAAATCTTAGCCCCAGATGGGATTAGAACCAACGACCCTCGTTGGTTCGAATCCCATCTGGGGCTCAGATTTTTTCTGTGTCCTCTTATGGTTGATTCTTTACATGTCCCTTTATTTCCTTTATAATATTAATATCAGTGGCATAGGTTGATTGGATGGAGGCATTTTCAGCTTGATTTACACAAACATCACGATGCCTTATTTTTTATATCATTTAGAAATATGGTTTGCGACGTATTTTTAACTTGCTGTGAGTACAATTATGCACAATTTCATTGTTTAGATCTCAACTTGTGATTGGCTAATTTCAAAATTTGTCCCAAAATTTTGTCTGGGTTGCCTCGGTTTGTGTAGTCGCACTGTAATGCCTGGAGGGTGACAAAAGGTAAAGTGTGTGTGCTGAAAGGTTTCAGTTGGCATGTAGTGGGTTTTGAGGTCCATGATGGACCAAGATGGATTCTTCTGTGAATCTCTCACCTCTATACTGATTTGTTCTCTGCTATTTTGGCTTTGATGTTCTTATCGTGGGGTTGAATGTATTAATGAGCTTGTTCTATCAAACAGATTTCCTTTTTTTCAATTATTATTGTCCTTTTAAAAGGGAGAAAACGTCATTGAAAGATATTTCCTATTCATAATTATCTTTGTATTGCTTTGCCAAATAAAACTTGCTTTGATCTTCGCCATGAGGATGATTGCAAAAGACAATTCCGATTGTGACACGATGGTAACAGAGATACAGTGGAACCCAGTTAATGTAGACACCAGAGGGATATGCCATAGTGTCTGTATTATGCAGGTGTCTGTGTTAAAAATGTTAAATTATCGGGGCAAATGAAACTGTCCTTTTAATAATTAGGGTGTCTGTATTAAGCGGGTGTTCTTAGAGCAGGACTATTAAACACTACTGTGTCGAGATTGATTCCTATGACAGAATTGATCGATTGAAAGGAAAATATCTCAAGGGCAGTGGGGGGGGGGGGGGGGGGGTCATAATGTTTGGGCTGATGGTTTGGGGAGGGTCAAGATCTAGAGTTTTTAGACAAAAAGTTGAGGAAGGGTCACATTTCTGGGCCCTCATTTTTTATTTTTTTCATCCCTCTTCCCCCAGTAATTGATGACCACTCCCTTAAAAGCACACTTAGCAAAATCAGGTAATCAATCCTGTTGTTGAAAGATGGCCAGTGTGGTTGAAAAATGGCTGTATTATTAAAATTAGTAGTAGGCTACACAAAGGGGGTGATGATCAAGTGGAGATCAATACAAAAAATTGTCAGATAGGGAATTTACATTGACCTTAAAATGTAAAACATTTGTTTTCAATAGATATTCTTTAGGAGATGCCATGAATATATCAGAAGATCAGAAGCGATGGGTAGTTGTTGGGATTGCTTTCAACAAGCTGGTGCCTCATATCCGGCCATTTGTAGAACAGTCTTTACAGGCAGAGTACCAGAGCTTGAAGTCCAGCCATAACATTCACATCCAAACTCTGCCAGGGATTCTCAAGAATCATCCCAAACATCTAAAATATGAAAACATCAATAGTAACATCAGTCACAAACTCTCTCCTTTCAAATTTGACTTTTCGAAATTTGACTTTAAGGTAACAAGTCATGCTGACTTTGCCAAGCTCTACCTTCAGCCTTTCATGACCAAGTTCAATGCATTTGATGGTGAGTGTGATGGGTCTGCTGTTCTTCTACTACTTGGTGAAGTACCTGTGTTTTCACATGCAATACAGTCATCAGCTAAGGCAGTAAGAGAACATGTAAGAAATGAGTGGGCTCACTGTAACTTCACAGACTGGGATGCAGTGAAGTTTCAGTGCTGTTTTATGGAGATGCAGCAACTTGTCCAATCCCTGGGTCTACCCACAGCAGATGAAACTAAAATCCTATCCGAGCTAAATGACTGGGAGAGCAAAGGTAGTTTATCCTTAAGTATTTTCTTAAAGTCACAACTTTGTTATAAAAACATAAAAAACCCTCTTTTCCATTGCTTTTTTTAAAAGAAGAAAATTGTTGATTGCAATTTGGAATTTGTTTACCCATGGAGCACGTAGGAATGTTCCTTGTGCATTCCAGATGGAATTGGAATTTGGAAGTGTTGGTTTTGTATGAGAGGGGGAAACTTGATTGCCCAGAGAGAATCCTCTCGGAGCAAGGGAGAGAACCAAGAACAAACTCAGCCCACATACAGCGTTTACACCTGGAGTTGAACCTGGGCCAGAAAGGCTATTGTGAAAAATACCATATTATATTCTCAAAATTGTCGTTTCAATTTGAGAATATTATGTATTTTTTGCAGTGGTCTATAGTTGGGAAGCGAATGCTCTCACCACATGTTAATACATCATTTTAAATGCATTCTTGATACAGTTAAAGTAGCTACCTCACACCACTGCACCACCCCTGCTCTTACTCTTTGAAGAGACAAGGAGCCTGGAAACGAGCCTGATCCCTGCAACCGTTACCCTAGTAGCCCTCTTAGTTATCTGTTAGAAGTTGTCTAATTTAGCGTCGCCTAAAAAGGATTTTTTGTGACAATTTTTTTCGTGTCCTCATATTATTGCTTAAGCTTGAGTACCAGTCTTTTTGGGAGTAGGATGCAAACCTTACTCCTCAAACGGCCGGAAATTGAGCCTTGTGGTTGCCAGTATTGGTAAAAGACACTATTCCTGAGCAGTTAAGCCTAAAATTTAAGGTTGTATGATATTTTCATCGGACGTTGAAACTTTCACGTATTTGCATAAAGAAAGTCAAGCCAGAAATTCAACGTCTGCATTTGAAGTGAAAAATGGAGGTATCTTGAAAATATTAGAGGTGTAAATATACAACTGCAGTTTTTTTGTCATCTGTTAAACAAGACCCGTTGAAGCCGTTTCAGAAAGAGGAGTAGCTTGATAAATCTGAAGAGTGCCAAAATGAAATAACTTTTGAAACGAGAAGTCATCTGAGAATTCCTCGTGCCGTATGGATGGCTTGGGCAAATTTTCTAAACCTTGGGCACATTTAGGATTGTAAAACTAAATACCACTTTTTATCTGAGTTATTCCAAGTAACGTTATTTAAGTTGTTAAAATGTTCTGTTTACAGGCGTAACGTTCTGTGGTAACTCTCCAGTAGATCCTTCCCTATTAAGCTTGGTTCGAAATGAAGTGTTGCAACTTTCCTGCAATTTGGATCATTTTGTTTGCCAGTACAAAGAACAGAGCGACCTGTTAAAATCACAGCTCTGCGAGGTGCAGCAAAACCTCCAACAGCTGCTCCAACTTCCCCAGAAAGTTGAACAAGTAGAACACAAGGTGGAAACCTTGGAACAAAAGGTAGAAGATCTTAGTTGCAGACTAGCGAGACGTCAAGAAAGTGTCAACCCTCCATCGTTCTTTGGAGCGCTGGACAGAAATGAGTATTTTACAGGCCGGAAAAAAGAGTTGGAATCATTGGACAAAGCTTTTGAAGAAGTTAACACCACAGGAGCTGGTCTTAGAAGCGGTAAGAGAAAGGCTAAAGTTCATGGTATTTGCGGACTCGGAGGCTGCGGGAAGTCGTCTCTTGCTTTCGAATATGCTTGGCGGAATCTGGATCGTTATCCTGGAGGTGTTTTCGTGATAAATGGAGAAAGTGACGACTTGTTGCGAGCGTCTCTTCAAGAAATCCATGGAGAGTATGTACACAAGACCCAACCTAACAAGCACGAGGAGGCGACACAGTTTAATCAATTAATAACTGAAACTCTTTCGTGGCTGGGTAATCTAAGAGAAAAGTGGCTTTTAATTGTAGACAACATGGATCAAAAGGAACTAAGCTCCTGCGCACGAAAATTGTTTTTCGGCCAGTGGAAAAACAAAACTACAGGTGACATTCTTGTTACTTCCCGTAGAAGTTCTGAAGCGTTGTGTGAGGACCTAGATCTTCGTCCTGAAAACTGTCTTGAGTTGAATGCTTTTACTCTCGAAGAATCAACAGAATTCTTAAAGAAACGCACCGGATTGGAATCCTGCAGTGACGATCAAAAGCAAGATGTAGAACAACTTGCCCATGAGCTCGGTGGATTACCTTTGGCTTTAGAGCAAGCCGCTGCTTACGTAAAAGCATTAAAGTGCTCAATTCAGTCATACCTTGAGCAGTACCGTTCTCAAAAGTCCACCCTGTTGGAAAGAAAAAGCGCTAAACCATATTCAGAGATCTATAGTGAGGAGCGTCTTGCGGTGCAAACTACATGGCTTCTCAATTTCAGTTATATAGAAAATGACGAAAAAGATGAAGGACTCGGAAAGGCGTCTGCTTTCTTCATGCAAATTGCCACGTATCTGTTCCCAGACGATATTCCTATAGAAATCTTAAATGTGGGCGCTCCAGAGATTGAACATAAGTACCTGAAGCACCGCTTGAAAATGCCAATCGGGGCAAAACAAATTGTTGATTTGTTGCTTAGGTTTTCGCTGTTCAAGCGCAAGTCCGATGACAGCTTAAGTATCCATCGACTTGTTCAAGAGACGTTGAAACAATATTATGATGTAGAAGGCCAAAATGATGAGGTTGTTTCTTCTGCTATAAGAATGTTGCACCATGCATTCCTCAATTGTGTTGGAGGGACGGACTTCCTTTTCGATTTGCGTCAGAAACTGGATACACGGATAGCTAATACACCGAGTGGCATAGCTCATGTGCATCCGGCCATCAACTTAAGTTTAAATGAGGCCAAACTCGAGGTTCGACGATGGAAAAAGCTTTTATTGAACGCATTTTTCCTACTTGATACCCTGCGGAGAAATGTTTCCGTAAACCCCGACTGTCTGCGCACTGAAGAAACTGCCAGGTTATCTTGTGAAGCAGCCTTCTATTGCTATTCTTTGGGAATGCTCAGTGAAGGATACCGCTTACAACAGTTGGTTTTAGACATTTTATGCGCTGTGAAAGAGCCCATTTGTTTTTACAAAGCCGAAGAGCTAATGAAAGTAACAAGGATCTTAATGCCCTTCTTGGATCCGAGTCTCCTTGCACAAAAGGTAATGGGACCTATTGAAAATGTTGCTGATAAAACAGACTATCAAGTAGACAACAATCAAAGGAACGAATTGTTAAAAGGGATTGAAGTGATAGAGCCAAAGGCAAGCGCCGCTTTCGCCAGGGGCGATTTTCAAACCTCTTTTGACTTGTACTCTGAAATTATTAAACTGTCAATTGGAGTAAATGAACGTAGCCCTCGTTCTCTTGGGAAAATTTTTTGTAACCGTGGCAGTGCAAATTTGAAATTGAAAAACATTGAAGCGGCAGTTGACGACTTCAATGCTTCTGTTACCGTAGACAATGAGCATTACCCTGGTTACTACTGGAAGGCATACGCACTCAGTAAACTCGTTGAAAATGGAAGAACAGAGTTCACCAGCAGAGCTCAAGCAGCGGCGGCAGTACTTCATTTCAAGTTTGCAGTTTCCAAACCAGATGGTTTTCAGAAGTTGCAACGTACATTCAAAACCGTTGCAGGACTGCTTGATCGAATTGAATACAGATTCGTCAACCAAGTTAAGCAGCTGAAAGAGCTAGAGAGTCGGGTCTCTGGAAGCCAGGTTTCAAATGATTCGCTTACTGTCATTCTGGCAGGTGGGAGGTATAATTTCAAAGAGATGCTTGTTTTAGGAGGACGTTATCATTTTGTATGTCTTCCTGGAAGTTTCGCGACGCTTACCTCTAGCAAAGGGTTCTATTTCTCTAATGGCTCTTTTCTATTTGAAAACGTTCATTTCGCGAATCCTTTACATCCAGTCGACGATCAGCTTTCGGTAACGTTAGGAAGATCGCATCAAGATAATACGGAAGTGAACGCCGGTGGAGAACTCAAGCTTAGTGCCTTGGTGGAAGCTTATAATGTTAACTCATTAGTGATGCACCAATGCTTTATCTCTGGTTCCGTTAGTTCAGGTATAATGGTGCAGTCGCATCAGCTTAAAAAAATGACAGTTTCATTGAGGTCGTGCAATATAACAAGTTGTATGGGGCCTGGGGTTGAAATTCAGGGAGGTACAACTGAAAGCCACTTAAGTATTTGTAACAGTACCATTGCTCACAATATTTATGGTGTTGTTATAAATTCTCCAGCCCATTTTTACATGGAAGAGAACGAAATTTTGTCGAGCTCTCTCTCGGGTATAATCTCCACTGGAGGATGTAACGGAGTATTGCTGAAAAACCGTTTGATTTTGAATAAACGCCACGGAATCTTTATGCGAAACGCAAACGCATCAGTAAAAGAAAACTTCATTTTCCGAAATTTATGCTGGGGAATTTTGTGTTGTGCTGGAAGTAAACTAACATGCAAAGAAAGCGTGCTTCAAAACAACTACTGTGGAGGACTTCGTATCATGTTCAATGGTAAAGAGGATGTTGTGGTTGAGAAATGCGAATTCCTAGAGAATGTTGGCCCTGATGTTTTTCCCGCTAGTGCAAAAGACATTTGCCCTTTGGAGAAGGAATGGAAACAGTTATTTGCAAGGACTCGGAAATTTCGCATGATATTTTACTTATTCAATTTTCTCAGTTTAACGAAAGTGGACATAGCTGAATTTGCCAATAAGTTCAAGAACCCTTTCCTTTCAGGCAACAGATTCCATGATGTTCCCGACAAGTTATTTCAGCAATCTCCACCGACAGTGTGCTCTGCTTGCTGGCAGGATCTACAGTCGGATGGTGATTGGATCGAATGTCCCAGTTGCTATGTTGCAAGATATTGCAGCCAGCAGTGTTTTGACACCGCAAAGAATTTTCATTATGCTGTTTGCAACTCCATTCTTGAAGGCAACAAAGAATCTGAACCGTTGTGGCCTCTGGTCAACCCATCAGTAAAAGTGAGTGTTCAAGTTGAAGCGGGACGTTCTTTGTGTGTTTGTGCCGCAGTAAATGTTTTTACAGCAGATGAAGATGGCACGACAAAGGTTTTAGTCCGTGTCTGTCTCTTAACTTGTCCAGAGCGGAATTTCTTTACGGTGCTTCGCTCCACAAAAATCCACGATCTCATAATGATTCATGGAAGTCCTATCAAAGAAAGCATGATGGATATCAAGGTAGCTAGTATTTTGGCAAACTTTGATCCTGAGTCCCAAACCGTCACTGTTTTTAGCCATCGCGTTTTCTCTATTGACAAGGTTTCAAGTAGTTGGAATTGGGTGGAAAAGGCATTGACTTTGTTTTGTGAACGATTTTTAAACGGAGGTATGCCTTAAAACAGAAGTGACAGTGTTTTTCGTGTAAGTAAGGGAATTTGTACATTTTTTGAATAATTTTTTGTACCTGCGTCTGTATAATTTTACTGTGTTTCTTGAGAGAGTTCTATTTAGCAGTCTTGTAAAAGGAAATACCTGGACAATTTTCACGTCATTCAGACGTCGAAACCGGCTAAATTCAAAGCTAAGCAAAGTCTGTTTTGCTAGGACATTAGCGTTAGATTCGGAACATTTTAAGTTTGATGTCTACATCCAGCCTAAACGAGAAATCTTTAAAAAGGAATTAGAATTTCTTGGAAGTAAAAGCTGTTACTTAAATAAATGTTTGCAGTCTAGTCTGTAGACTTTCTTAAATTCCGTTTGCGTTGGTTCCGCACTTAGGCGGGAAAACGCCTCACAAGTTAGGTTCTGAGGCCTAGGCCAAAAGTCGAACTTTTCATGAGACGAACCAGACTTAGTGAGTTAAGTTCATTTGAAACGTTCGACGTCTGGCTCAGTTAAGTTCGTCTGAATGAGTTTGGATCGTCCAACACGTCCTTTCCGTCTGAATACATTCAGGGGCGGATCTAGGGGGAGGGTGCAGGGGGTGCGCACCCGCCCCCCCCCCCCCCCCCGAGATGACCTGCGGTTTTCTAATACAACTGGTATAGGCCATTTGCACTAAGAGGTCATGTGACATAGTTTTCATGAGAATGAAAGTTATGATTTTGTCTTCGAAAAACGATTAGTGGGTCGTATCTTAAGCAAAATAATAGTGATTTAGTTTTTCAAACCCGCACCATTTTCTTAAAATGAGTAAGTTCCTCGCTGGTCACGTGACCAAAATGTTATTTTTAAAATTATGAATTACTTCTTTCTGAACACAAGCTTTCCACTTAAACTTCAAGGAGGATGTTGAAAAAATGAAGTGGTAACGTTTACAGCAAATCTGAGCGTAACTATCAAACGTTTAACAAGATATAAGCAAAAAGTAGTTTTGGCCGCCATATTGGAGGGCAAGAGTATGCCCTCCAACATGGCGGCCAATGCAAATCATACTACTTTGTTGAAAAATCAAAGTGCCATAAAAGATCTCCCTTAAATACGTTTCCTCTCAAACTTCAGGTGTAAGCTAATTTTTATGTGCTCTGTCAATTTTTGACATCAGCAAGATTCCGACTCATTGTTTAAAGGAAGCATTGGTCACGTGACCTCTTAGTGCAAGTGGCCTATTCTGCGAAAAAAAAAACTATGTGGTTTATTGGTGTTGAAGTAGAGCAAGAGACGAGTGCACCCCCTCCTAAAAAAAATCCTGGATCCGCCCCTGACATTGGAGCCTTTTTGTGGTTTAGGCTTATCATTTTTGCACATGATTGACCTCGAGTAATGTTATAAGCCAATCAAAAAGGCTTACTTCTCCTGTTTTGACGCTGAGTAGCCTCTAAGAATGATTGCAAAATATCCAGCATTTCTTAGAACTGAGTTCAGGGTGAGTACTGTTTCTTGACCTTTCAGCTGTTTCACAAAATATATAGTAACACTGATTTTTCAGGTCTGTTTTTTGGTATGCTAACGGACTTCCATTAACACGAGACAACTGTAATGGTGGCCAAAAGGTTTTGGAACACTTTCTGTTTTTGACGTGCTTTTGTTTGGAATTTACAGCTAGCCAGAAATACAGATTCATTAACACACCCTTACAAAGGTTTCTCCCCAACCTCCCCCCACCTCCCTCTAATCTAGTTTTAAGTGAGGTTCATAACCTTTCAAAGATGTGTATTAAAAGTGTCATAATTTTTGCGCAAGAGTGAGTACAAATAAATATTGTTTTTGTTGTTTTAACTCGAACCAGGATTGTAGTCTCGCAGTTCTCTTTTCAGCTATAGAAACAGGGCTGCTCAAATGGAACGATAACAAGATCGAGAAAAGACTACTTAAGTTGGAAGATAACTAGAAAAGTCCTCATCCGAAAAACACAAAAATCGGGGGTACTCCCTTATATAGGCCATAGGTATGTGCCGCCCCAAAGGGTATGGTTTTGCGCCGTTTTGGTCTGAAAATGGTATCTGGAGTCTGGAGTCGGAAAAGGTTTTCGATGAAACTACGTATCTATTTTTTCAATTCCAAATGAATAAAGAAGAAAGAGAAATATGCATATTGGAAGGCAATTTTGTTTCGTTCATTGATAACTTCATGGTATCATTTTCAAAATACATGAAAATTCGATCTTGAATGGAAACATGGCAAACATAAAACAGCTTTCCCGGCCGAAAATGTTACCGGGACTTTCGAGAAACGGGCCCCCGGGTACCAAAATAGCCTTTACGACACTATGAACGCTAATACATAAGACTTTCTCTGAGGCCAAACTTTGGAACCAGCACAATGTTTATCTTAGAGAGGTGTCCGTCTTATAAAGGATCAAAGCATAATTCTTAAAAAATGCAGACACAAACTTGGTTGTCCGTCATATGCAAATTAAGAGAGAGGTTTTTCTAGACGGATACACGACTTTAAAAGCAGCCGCCTACAATTTTGAAACAAAACAGAAAAAACTTACACTGGCTTCTAGTAGAGATGATTGAATTTAAGATTCTCCTCTTAGACCATATTTTAGAACGCTGAATTGTGTTGGTACTGTAAGCAAAATGGCTTAATCAAGCTACTGCTTTGAAGATATGGATAACTTAGTTTACGATATTTATGAATTTCGTCTTTAAGTACATGTTCACCGAAGGCGTTCTTTAAAAGCCTTTAAAACAAGAAATTCGAGATTTGAAGAAAAGAAAAAGGCATTTCTGACATCAAGGTGAGTATAAATTTCAGAGGGGAAAGCTGAAGCTTATTTTTTCTTTCTTTTCTAAACAATAAACAAATAAATAAATCGCTCCTTTACCTTGAATATTTCTTTTCACTATTCAGATCTTCTAGTTTATTCATTTGTGGGAGTGGCCACGATAGCGAGCTACACGAGCGTTCTGCTCTCGCGTGACTTCTCACGATATCCCCCGAATGGAGGCCAGACGAGTGCATTCGTTTGTCACTGTGATTTGACAATTTTCCATTTAGAGTTTTTATACTGTCCCTCAAATGGCCTTTACAGCTTTTATAGTAGTATTAATGCAGGTCTTGGCAATATGGGACACTGCATAATGGCAACAAAATAGCGTGACTCTAAATCACTAACATTACGAATTGCGTGATTATAGCCGGGACCTGCTAAACGCGTAATGTCTCATGGGATAGAGAACTTCTCGCTGCCATTTTTGCAGGCGCTTTTACGTTTTTTATTACATCCATTTGGAAATCACAGGTGATCCTTGCAATCTGATTGGCTCAGAGTGATGTGATTTATTCACGAATCGCACTATTTTGTGCTCTAAATCGCATCTTTTTTTCAACCAATGAGAAAGTAGCACTTAAACAAAACAACCAATCAGATTTCAAGGATCATTCACAGTAACCAATCAAATTGCAGGAAAACAAAAAACAAATAAAGGCAATATTGTGTGGCAAACTTTGTGCAAGTTTTTTGTTGCCAAAACTTTCTTTGTACAAAGGCAAAAATGGACGAATTTAATTACTTACAGTTTCTTAATGATGATAGTGAGCTCCTTGAGGCTGAAGAAGTACTTTTAGGGGAGTTTCCGACATTCAGTGTCCAGTTTGACGAATATTTTGATAATTTTTCCTCCACATCCGCTCCGGATGCGTGCGATCCCGAGTCCAGCAACAAAGAGACAAATCCAGAGCCAACTCAGAAAGTACAAAATGTTGATTCTACAAGGTTCCCTGAAATCTCAAGCGAAGAAATTGAAGAGCTCAAGGCTGTTGCTGTCAACAAAAATACCTCCCGCTCGACAAAACAGTGGATGAATGTATTCAAAAGTTGGTGCCAGTCTCGTCATCTCGAAAATGTAAACATAGAAACAATGGCGCCGGAAGAGCTTGACAACATCCTGAGCAAGTTCTACGCCGAAGTAAAAAAAAGGGACGGAGATGATTACGAGCCGGAATCCCTTAAAATCATGCAGAGTGCCATTGAAAGGTATTTAAAGGAGAAGAATTATCCACTGAGCATCGTACGATCGAGGGAGTTTCACAACTCACAAGAAATCCTCCACGCGAAGGCAATTTCTCTGCGACAACAAGGAAAGGGGAAAAGACCAAACAAATCTCAGCCTCTCACTTCGGAGGAAGAGTCTTCCCTCTGGCTAAAAGGTCAGCTTGGTGATTTTAACGGAAAAGTCTTGACCAATGTTAACTTCAAAAACTTGACTGAGCAACTTGGATTCAGAGGTCGCCAGGAGCACTATGACGCCTACGTAGAGGACTTCGTTATAAGACAACAAGAAGACGGCAGCGAAGTTGTAGAATTCCGTGAAGGTCCCACTAAAACACGAAGCGGTGGTCTAACAATATCGCGAAGAACAACACCACAAGCTATGTATTCCACCGATGGCGGAAAAACTGATCCAGTGCGCCTTTTCAAGCTTTGGTTATCCAAGCGACCCGACGGAATGAAAGATAAAGGGCCACTGTACCTGAGCGTTATAAATCGTCCCAAATCAAATGATATCTGGTACACCAAAATTAGAATGGGCGAAAATACCATCGGCAACATCATGAAATCCATGGCCTCCTGTCTTAAGACGAACAAAAAACTGACCAACCACAGCATGAGAAAAACGTTGGTGTCCAAATTGAAAAAGTCTGGTCAGCCGCGCAACGTTATTTGTGAAATAACAGGCCATGCACGTGAATCTTCGTTGGACGACTACGACGAAATAGACGAGAATCAACGGAAAGAACTGTCTCACATAATTAGCGGATTTAAAGTGGTGCCAAATGAAAACGGTCCCAACGACGTTTCCAATCAAAACAGTACAGCTGCAAAGGCACCAACAATTCAAAACACAGTCCAACAGCCAGTCCTACACCAACGAGCACCACTGGTTCCTATTAATCGCGCCCAACAGCAAGGTCAAATGCACCAGGCCATAGAATTCCTGAATCCTGATTTTCAGGCTGCTGGTTTAGCAGGATTTCCGCCAAGTTGTCCCTCACAGTTTCAGTACCGCATGGCAGCGTTGACGTGTGCTGGTAATACTGCTGCTTCATCGCAGAATTACACCGGCTGTACTTTCAATTTTTTCTCCCAAGAAAACGCGATGCCTCAGCCACAACCGCAGAAGAAGCGAAGGGTTTATATTATTGAGTCAGACGACGAGGATTAAACTTTGAAGAAGACTATTTTTGCAGCGACAAGATTTTAGAACTGCTTGAACATTTGCACGAATGAAGTTTTTGCGCTCCAATGGGTTTTTTGTAAAGTGACATCTGTCATTTTGTTTTGTTGACATGGCAAGTACATGTAAACGCGTTTCCGGTTCCGCTTTTTACGAACCAGCCTTTTGGACCAATAAATTCCAATAAATGCAGATTTAAAAAAAATGAGTGATTTCAAAATGGATGTAATAAAGTGGTAATTGAACTTCGTGTCGTGCAATTTTGGTCTGAAATCATACTTGTGATTTCAAATCGAACTCGCGCTGCGCGCTCGTTCGATTTCGAAATCACGCGTATGATTTCAGACCAAATTGCACTCCACTCAGTTCAATTACCATTATGAATTCGTTGTATCGCGCTGCGCGTTTTGCATTTCATTTATCATTCTCTACCAAAGAAGGCCAAGACTCTTGAGGTATGTTGCCGGTATTTTCTGTTTGTACTAGTCTTTGTGTGTGTAGTTTTCCTGTAATTTTGGGTTTACAAAACAGATTGGTGAACAAGGAAATAGAATTATGGGTCTCCATTTTGGACATTTTGAACTATTGGGAAGAGATATTCTTCTCTACCTGTACACTAGGTCAAATGTGTGATGCGAAGCATGTTCAAGCACACAGTGGCCTTTTCATGTTGTTTTCTTTTAACTTTGGCCTTTTTTTCGTGAACAGTTGCCAGTTTAACGTGTAAGATAAATTTCAGACACAGGAAGCCGTTAAGAACGAATCTCGCGAAGGATTGAGCAAAATTGGAAATGGTCAAATAAAACATATCCTTCATACTTTGTGAGTAGTTAGTTAACTTCAGATGAAACTACTCAGTGGCATTTGTTTGACTTCTAACAAAAACCTGCACTAGGCATTAGGGGGGGAGTTTGGGCCAAAAATTGCATTTTTGGCCACAATTTTCTCCTTGAAAATTGGAGTTTTGTCAGGTAAATATTTCAGAAAGCAAACTAACTGTTAAAAATCTGTTTACATGATAGCAAAATATAATCCTTCCTCTCAATTAAAATGTTATCAATTTTTCTCCAGGCCCCCCCTGACAGCCCTGTTCATTGTCATTTACAAGGGGGGAAAATGCTTTTTGACAAGGCTAAAAAATAGACATTTTTGAACACATACTTTTCTTACTAGCACTCCGAGTTAGATCAAAATTGAAACAGGATATAAATATTTCGCCCTTCGTGAACTATTTCATGCTTAAAAATCCGTGGGCACTCAGTCCATTTTTGCATGTCAATCAAATGAAAATGTATACCTGAGACAAAATAGTAAATTTTCGCAACTTTTGTTTGCCGCTATCTTTTCTTTAAATAATGGGTTATTCCAGAAAAAATCCACACCCCCACGACAGAAGGCACAGGAGGGGGGGTTAATGGCTCTGGAAATTCAGACGGGAGGGGGCTCTGAACCTAAAAACACATCCTCGGGGGTTACTTTCAATTTTACTTATGTTTCAATTGCTTCAATCAATAAGTTTTCAAAAATTGCTTTGCCTTTTTAAATTTTATTATTCTTTCAAACTACAGACCTGTTACCTCATTTATTTTGAAAGTTCCAATCAATCCATAGGCTCGCCTTCGTTACTTTTGTGGAAAGTAAGCAACGTGCAATAACTTGAGGATGTCAAGGAAAATCGCATAATTCTTAAAAAAAAGGTGCCCAATTCAAGTAAAGCAAACAATGATGGTAAAGCGTTATAGCCGTGTAGCGAGTCATGTAATATCCCACTATGTGTCCTTTTTCCTTCTTTCGCAGTCATCTTTTATCAATAAAGAAGAGAACCTTTTATCCGAGTACATACTGTAAAACTCCAAAAATAAGCACCAGCTAGGCTTGTATCTTGCAAAGGCCCTCTTTGAGGGGCTTATATTCAGAGGGGCTTATGTACAGAGGGAAATTGGCATTTCAAAATAGATTGGGCTAGCCTTATTCAGGGAAGGAATGTACCGTTTTTCTTTGTTTTACTTTGTATTTGAGGGCAATTTCCAAGTACAAGCCCCGGCGGGGGAAGGGCTTATATTAGGAGGAGCGATTTAACAGAGGGTTTTTTATGGTACAAGTCTAGGGGGCTTATATTTGGAGGGCTTATTCATGGAGAGGGTTATTTTCAAAATTTTACAGTAGTTAGTTTTGAGCTTTATTGTAGTATATATTGCTGTATATTTTGCCTGGTCTAGAAAAAAAGAGAAGCTCACTCAAATGTGAGCTTATTTGTAAAAACTGTAAGCGTGTTTAAAAAGATGTGAAAATGTAATCTTAACTTTCACAATAAACACATAATTCACCGAAAATTGACACTTTTTAAAAGTACAGTAAAAACCGGCAACTAAGAACCTAAAAATTAAGAACCTGTTAGCCTAAAATTGGTCATTTATACCCCCTATAGAGCGGTTTTCACTTGACTGTCGAAAGTAATTGAGGAATTGGTTTGGTTTTGGTTTTACTACGCCCTTTGGTTGGCTAGTGTATTTACTTTGGCTTTGGTTTTACGACAGTTAAGTGAAAACCGCTCTAAACAAGAACCTATTTAGGCTAAGAAATTTAAAACAGGTTCTTATTTTCTAAAATCATACTAGTACATTACCGCTGCATTGCAAGAATCATATTTGAAGCAAAAAAGCAGATTGCCATTGTTGTAAAAATGTTTTTTAAAGAAAAATGAGTGGAAGATATGTAGACTTACAAAGCGTACTAAGCAATATGTAGATGTTTTTTCTCCAGGATTAAGAACCCATTTTTTAAGAGCCTAAATAACCGAAAATTCTGTTAACTACCATTTATATAAGAACCTGTTTAGGCTAACTCCTAAAAATGTAGGTTCTTAGTTGCAGGTTTTTACTGTATCATCTAACTGCCTGAAAGAATTCTTCTACATTGAGTGTAAATTAAAATTGTGTCTAACAATTTCATGGAACTTGGAAATCCTGAGGGAAGGGGGGGCTCAAGCAGTTTCGGAAATTCAGGTGGAAGGGGGGGTCAAAACACTGTGCCTTCCGTTGTTCGGGTGTGGATTTTTTCTGGAATGACCCAATGTCATTGGGGCAATATTAAGCAAGAACGTTGGATGGTTCCTATAGATTCCATTCCTTTATGTTTTACAGTAAGTTATCTAGCAGATTAACGATTTTTTGTTTACAAAACCAGGCATCGTGTGGTTGGCGGTTAACTTATGCAAATTATTACCCGCGATATAAGTTTGCAGGAAAATCTAATTCAACATTTTCCCGCAAAAAATCGCTTCGATGGGATTATTTATAGATAACTGACCAAGTACAAATGTACCCAGCACAAGCAATAATTGTGGCACATAAACAATTTGTTCAAAAGGAGACTGGACACTGTTATGCTTCGCTTGCAAAGCAGATATTTCTTATGACCACTGCACCAAAGTCGTTCCTGAAGTATCCTACGAGCTTTATTCTTAATGTCAATTTAGATAGCATGAAACAATTCCGAAATGCTAACGATTTGTTAAGTTAAGCTCGTTTCAAGTCTGCTTAATTATATTGGACATATTGGACATGTTGTCAAGGCTGCTGCCTGAGAAAAATGTTTGGGAGCCCTTTGGGCTACCGCCTAAAATAAAAGTTAGAAGCCCTAGCCCCATTTCTAGGAGCCCAATTAAAAAAAATCAGTGACTTTATTAAACATGTCAAACTTTTAATTCTAGCACACGACAACTGGTATCCTAATCGGTTGATTGATAAAGGCCTCAAAATTTATCATTTATTCAACTGTAGGGCACAAATAGTAGTGTAGTAAAAGGTCAACTAACATTCAAGGGCCAATCTTCTTTTTTTCTGAAATAGAGGTTTCTTACTTCATTGTATTTCAAGAACAGAACGCTGTATCTAAACCTAGTTTTAATTAGTTTACCAGAATGACCCTATTGATAGTTGACAGTCTCGACCAGATCTTCACACTTCTCCAAACCTCCATTTGACCCGTCACACAATGCTAAGGAGTGTTGCGTGACAAGCTAAAACAGGAAGAATACTCAAGACTTAAACGAACAGAGTTTTGAAATGCCAAAACCGAGTCTCAAGTTTCGAGAAACCAGCATTTTTTATATTCATCACTTAAAGGATTTGGAGAAACAATTTATTTCTCGAAAAACATAACAATAACCATTTGCACGTACAGTGATAGCACCGAAAAACAGCACTTGTGTGTATAATTTAAGCGAAGTTAAGTTTAAGTTTTTTAGGCAATAAAAAGGACCAATGAAAGGTTTTTTATCTTGAAGTTTGGAAAATTCACTCAGTATTTTTGTATCAAGTCTATCTTTTGAACTATCAAAACTGTTTTTATATTAATTTGTTAAGGTTTGTATTTACATGTGTTGCTTGCGACAGCGTAAAAATAAATAGAGTTCGAAATATGATCTTAAATAGCCGCCATGAATCATTTTAAAAAACTGAATGTTTTTGCAAGCCTTTCAAAAGTTTCCACAAAACATACAGCAAAAAATAGGAAGGCATAGATAACGCTAAATAAATGATAAAAGAAACCTCTGAGTGTGCCCTTCATGTTCGTAGCAAGAAAGAAAATGGTACAAACTTACAAAGATAAAAATGTAACGTGTAATTTGAAACCACTTGCTTTTCCATGGATCGTGACTTTTTATCAGTTTTTACGTACAATTTCATGCAATAGCGACCTAACATTTTTAACACTGGGGAAAAAGTCATGATTTTAATGTTGAAGGTTTTTCAAAGACTATTAAATTTATTTGATGCCATTTTCAGACGAGAAACTTCAACGGATCCACTCAGGGATCCACTGCAGCGGAAGTCACAGAAGCAAATATCAAGACAAGTGCTTGTTTGTTTGCCTTTTATCGGCATAAATACTTTTTTTGCCTACGGCTAACGACCAAACGTTTCCTGTTTTCGTTTCAAAAGTGCAGAATGAGCAGGGAATTTTGTTGTTTAGTCATTGGAAGTTAGCCTGAACATTTTTTAAGTTTTAAGCACCCATTCGGGCTCCCTATTTGAAATTTTGGTCGCCTGAGGGTAAATTGTAGGTGCCTCTGGCGACCGGGCGCCCGTTAGGCAGCAGCCTTGATTGTTAATCAAAATTCAAAGCTGTCTTGAATCCCAGAGGGTACTCCCTAAAATGACCTATACGGGGAGGCCCCACCCGAAAGGAGGTTGGGATTTCACTTGTTGAAGAAAATGAAAGGGTAGGGAGTGTCATTTCGGTTGGTAAAAAAGCCCAAAAAGGGCTTACAGATGCATTACATGGCTGTGAAAAGAGCTGTCAGAGTAAAGGGTCTGGTTTTGTGATTTATTCATATTTTAAAGACAGCACATTAATAGCAGTTAAGGGGGATGCAAAGTTCTAAACTAGGCATGTAAAAGGAGTACCATTGCCAATAGAAGGTTTACCGAAGGGGTACGTTTTCTGTCAAAAATGATAAAAGGCTAAGGGGTTGGACCTTGGGGTGGAGCCTCCCTGTATAAAATTTGTTGAGAATCCCTGGGACTTCAATCTTTGCTGAATTTGTAAGGATGCCTTGCTCCTATACAGAACAAGATGAAATTATTCTTAATAAAATTTCCTCCGCTAATCAGCATACTCAAGATTTGAAAGTATTGCAGCTGAAGGTCCTGAAGGAGACAACAAAACTGAACTTCAAGTCAGAATTTTTGGCGGCACTTCAATTTCATGCAAGGTAAAAGACAAAAAGAATTCATGCAAGCTTTATTGAGCATAATGTCAGCTTTGTTTTTTCCTTTTTGTTTTTTTTTTTTTCAAAAAATATAATTTATATAATTTAGCTTTCCCATGAACATCCTGTGGTAATTTACAATTAATTCATTATACTTTATAACTAAGCAGAATTGAAATGAGCTGAACTAAACAAATCGTTAACCTTTCAGAATTGTTTCATGCTCCCTAAATTGAAAGTAAGAATTAAGCTTGAACGTTACTTGAGGAACGACTTTGGTGCAGTGGTCATAAGAAATATCTGCTTTGCACGTGAAACATAATAGTGCCCAGTTTCCTTTTGCACAAATTGTTTATGTGCCACAATCTCTTGTACCGGGGATTTGGCAAAACTCGCTTCCCCTTACAGGACCGGCTCACAGTCATACAGTAGATACCAAGCATGAAACGATGAAGAGTGTAAACCGTGTTGTGTGACTGGTCCCCTGTGTCAAATAATCCCACAAAGTTAGAGCAACAAAACGTAAATATATATGTGCGAGAGACTCCCACCTTGCATGACATGAAACACGAAACTGCCACCAAAAATGTGACTCAGACTTCAGTTTTGTTAACTCCAGTGGTATTTCAGTTTCGCCTTGTTGACTTGTTCTCTGTAGGAGCAAGGCCTTCATACAAACTCAGGAAGACTTTGAAACTTTTTGATCAGTAAGCTGTCCAACCGATCAGATCAAATGGCACTTTCTGTTAAAATTTACACAGAATTGGGTACACTATTTTCCTGATTTTATGATTAATAAAACTTACTCGAATTCATGAAGATTCTAATATTTATATAGAGGAAAGAAGAATTATAAAATCAGCACTTGTGATGTGGCACATTGCGTGACTAAGATACATTACCTTGAAGACAGTGTGTTTGATATGTAAGAGAATCCAACAGAGTACCATTTTCATACACGGTAAAGAAAATATGTTTCTTCCCATCATAAGCAGCTGCAGTAATTTGGAAGGGTGTCAGTGTGAAAGGAAACTTTGTAGATATGCACTGAAGATGAGGGAAGGGATTTGAATGCAACGACATGCATGACTACGTGGTGGATGAGACCTAAACGAACCGTGACTTAATTGTGTGTGATTTGACTTGGCTCTGAAATGTTTCTCACATTGATCGCTTTGTTAATGGTATGTCATGTGTCAGTTATCTATTAATGATTCCATGGAAGTGATTTATTGGGGGAAAATGGCGAATTAGATTTTCTTACCAAGTTATATTGCAGGTAGTAATTTGCATAAATTAAGCGCCACCGCACGATTCCTGCTTTTGTAAACCAAAAATCGTTAATTTGCTCGATAACTGACTGTAAAACGTAAAGGAATGGAATCTATAGGAACCATCCAACGTTCTTGCTTAACATCGCCCCAATGACATTATTTAAAAGAAAGATAGCAGGGAACAAAAGTTGCAAAAATTTACTATTTTGTCTCAGGTGTACATTTTCATTTGATTTGCATGCAAAAATGTATTGAGTGCCCATGGATTTTTAAGCATGAAATGGTTCTCGAAGGATGAAATATTTACATCCCGTTTCAATTTTGATTTAAATCAGAGTGCTAGTAAGAAAAAAATGTGTTGAAAAATGTCAATTTTTTAGCCTTGTCAAAAAACGTTTCCCCCCTTGTAAATGACAATGAACAGGGGCCGTCAGGGGGGCCTAGAGAAAAATTGATAACTTTTTTATTGAGAGGAAGGATTATATTTTGCTATCATGTAAACAGATCTTTAACTGTTAGTCTGCTTTCTGAATTATTTAGCTAACAAAGTTCCAATTTTTAAGGAGAAAATTGTCCCAAAAAATGCAATTTTGGGTCCAAAATAAACTCCCCCCACTGCACAAAGAATTTGGCCCAACCCACTGCCCAATAACTGGCCTCTTGAGTCCCAGTTGACTGGCATTAATCGAACTAAGGGGTTAAGAAATATTCAAAAACAGCTGGAATTATGCCAGCTATGCTTTGACAACTTCATGATCGACTTGACCTGGGTAACAGTGCAGGTGCTTCGTTCTAGGCTATTTGTTTAGTTGCCTTCTGTGGGATGTTCTGTAAATCCCATTGGTTACCCTTGTCAACTTCCTCATTCAATCCGCGCAAGCAATTGACTAAGGCCGATTTTAAAATCTTCCCTGGGGGTACTCATCACTATTCTTTGGAGAAAGACCATAAAATTTCTTGAACAGATTGTAGAAATTCCACTCCCTTGCATTCCCCATGCCAAACTATGTCTGACAGCAGCAATCACAAATGCCTTTTGCTTTACCGGCGCAGTGTCTGCTTTAAACTCACAAGCGTTCAACTGGGTAGACCAAAAGCACCTTGTAAAAATTTTTACCTATGGCTCCATCCTTTGTGTCCACCCGGTGAATTCATCTTACGTCCCTTGGTTTCGACCCCAAGTTGTTTGTAGGGCACTCTTTTCACAGGGGTGGAGCATCCTTTGCATACCAAGCTGGCGTACCCATTGAATTGATTAAAGCCCTTGGCAACTGGTGCTCTGACACCATACTTCATTCTGGCTAACATGCTTAGTAAAGCTATCCCTTCACATACTCCACACCACTTTCACAACACTAATCCTTCCACTACTTCTACCTCTGGGCTTGGGTCATAGCTTTTAGTGTATCAAACATGAACTCTTGATTAGATATCTAGTGGATTATGTAAGTAGGAATTAATGATAATAGAATAAACTGCCTGTTCCCAAAACAAGAGTCTTAGTCTGTTGTGGTGTTTCGAATCACTCTTGCAGAGACCTAGGCCAACAGTTTGCCCTAATCTAATTAGTTCTTTGAGAAGTAAATTTGAATTTAGCTTATTCACACAACAGTCTTTGAGTTTGCAAGGTTATTTAGCAGAATATGGATAGAAGTCAAGCCTACCTCCAAGATTCTATCAATGAATTTATTTTTCAGAAGTTAATCCATTGGTAGTAATTCCTGCATGCATAATGACCAGTGAATTCACAGGCAAAGTATTTATGAATGTAAGTATGTCCTCGGAATTCCATAACCATTAACACCCCCTCCCATTCAGATTTTCCATTTTTTTCTTCCACCTTTTAGAATTACACCCAGGGGTTTGCAAATTTGTCCAATTTAACTTATTTCATGCCAATAATTCAAATCTGACTCTACTTCTGTACTTCAGTACAGCTTGTTACAGAGAGAGTCTATGACTCCGGAAATATGAAAAATTTAAAAATAGAAGTTTTCTCTTACCACTGTTGAGGAGATGCAACCTTCAGTAACTTTACATTGCCCAAACTTTCACCGAACATTAAAAAAAGAATCGCTTGTGATGAAAGTGTGCTCTTTCGGAAGACATTATGATCAAGTGCATTTTCATTTCATGATCTTAAATTTTAGCCTGTGTGGTCGGCAGTTGCTCCCAATACCATAAGCTTCAATGATGCTCAGTCAAAAGACCATGTTTCACACGGAAAAAAGGAATGAACAAAATAATTTATGAGGCTGCTTTGATGAGAGAAAAAAAAATTGACGAGGCTGCGATGTTTTGTTCTGCTTCCACGGTTGTCAGCAGTGTTGTCAGTTTTTGCTTTATTTGCGACCTGATTAAGGCCATAAAATAAGCGTTTTCAAGGAATACACTCTTGACTGACCCCTGCCCTGGGAAATTACAGATCTACAATGTAACACCCCCCCCCCCCCCCACATCTCTTGAAAATTCCAATCATGAAGTATCCCCCCATCTCTTTTGATTTCCAGTTGTAAGATGTCTTTAGAATTCCGAAAAAGCTGTCCATGGTATGGATACTTTCTGGACCTGGTTATGTAGGACATCATATGAAGTCTTACATGAAGTACACACTCAAAAATTCGCTTTTGTCATATACTGTAATGCTGAAATGATCTTTTTCAGTGATGAAATTCATGCTAAAATGCCTCAGAAGCTGTCCAAGCAAAATCATAGAATCTGGGAGAGTTGTTATATATGCTGCTCATTACCCATGCAGTAATGTAGATTTAAATTTGATACTAGTTGCGGCAAGAACAAGTGGATTCATTTTTCAAATAATTGATTCATTAATGGCATCTAGGGGGGTACACTTGACCTGGCATGACTGTATACCTAAAAGATATCCAAAACACACAATTGAAAAAAGACAAGGGATTTCAAGTTCATAGTATGTAAGTGTGTTGTTGTTGATGTGTGTTGTTCATTTGTGTAATCTATACATTTTTTACTCGAATCAATTTATGATTTGGGATATACAGAATAAGCGGCACTCCTCTTTGCAATTTATGGAAGGTGGGTCTAGAGTAAAGGTCACATTTCATAGTTCAGAATACGAACAGGGCTGCTGTACACTTAGGCTACTTTCAGTTTGATCTAGTTTGATGTTCTGATGACATCTGGAATTTGCGGACTTGTTGTCTATATGCGCTAGCCTAGTATCTTAAACTGAAAAGCACATGGTCATGTAATAAAAGTACGGAGTAAAATCTGCTGTTGAAAGATGGCCCGTGTTGTTTATAATGTAGATTTGCCTGTAGTATTAAAAATAGCAGCAGGCTATCTTAAAGAGGGTGATGATCAAGTGGTGATCAATAGAAAAAATTGTCAGAGAGAGATTTTACAGTGACCTGAAAATGTAAAACAATTTTTTTTTTCAATATATATTCTTTAGGGGATGCCATGAATATATCAGAAGATCAGAAGCGATGGGTAGTTGTTGGGATTGCTTTCAACAAGCTGGTACCTCATATTCGACCATTTGTAGAACAGTCTTTACAGGCAGAGTACCAGAACTTGAAGTCCAGCCATAACATTCACATCCAAACTCCACCTGGGATTCTCAAGAATCATCCCAAACATCTAAAATATGAAAACATCAATAGTAACAGCAGTCACAAACTTTCTCCTTTCAAGTTTGACTTTTCGAAATTTGACTATAAGGTATCAAGTCATGTTGACTTTGCCAAGCTCTACCTTCAACCATTCATGGCCAAGTTCAGTGCATTTGATGGAAAGTGTGATGGGTCTGCTGTTCTTTCACTGCTTGTTGAAGTACCTGTTTTTTCGAATGCAACACAGTCCTCCGCTAAGACTGTAAGAGAGGATGTAAGAAATGAATGGGCTCACTGTAACTTTACAGACTGGGACGCAGTCAAGTTCCAAGGTTGTTTTCAGGAAATGCGAGAGCTTGTCCATTCTTTCGGTCTTCCTACAGCAGATGAAACCACACTATTATCCGAGCTAAATGACTGGGAAACGAAAGGTATTTTTTTCAAATTATGTTACCTTAATTTGTGTTTATCCTAGTACTGTAGAGCGTACTGGTTAGCCGTCTTTGGAGGAGGAATCTCATCAATTTTTGGGGGGAGGGCATAGGTGCTGATGATATCATACTTTGCAGTGCCCTGAGGCCAGGCCCCCTCCCCGCTTATCTGAAGGTCTGGATCCGCCACTGCGTTGCGCGCCATTTGTAGGTGATTTTCCGGTTTAACAGGTATTAGATGGATGATGTCATAGTTTATTTAAAGTTGTGTGCGTCAGGTCATTATTAGGGTATGAAAATGTCATAGATTTTTATTCTTTTTTATGATATGTTTTCATTAATAGACTAAAAATCAATTTTATTGAAGTATTTCTGTGATTATAAACAGTTGATTGCAAAGGAATTATGCAAGTTTTATTTTCCTGCTGCTGTCATTGTCCTATTCATCATCAGACAATTGTCCAAGTTCTGGTCCACTTATTCTTGTTTTTCTTGCCACTCTTTTGCGCTAATTGTGAATAGTAAAGAAGGCACAAACAAACCAATTTAAACTGGTTAATTCACATTGTTTTCATGTGATAAAGATCAGTGTACCTCCACACCCCCCCCCCCTTCCCCCCATATCAATGCGATTCCCCCTAAAAAAAAAAGCCCAAACGGTACGTCCTGCACTTGCAATTCTGAGTGCGTCCTTGCGTTATGCGTCGAGGAACCTGTTGACATTTTGTCATCTGAAAGAATTATATAAGAATTATATAATGTACGGTTATCCTGGGAATTACCGGTCGCCTCGCCAACGCTCTTTTTGCTAACGTCTTAAGGTGACTCGTCCCAGTTTTTTTTTGGGGGGGGGGGTACCATCCTACTTTGAAGCTCTCTGGTATCCCCACCTTTACTTTTATCGTAAGTCTAACACATAGAATGGATAACATATAGATCAATCTACAATATAACATAAAATTTTTGGCGATCGGAGTAAATGTCACGTGGTTATAATGCCACGCCCCTTTGAGGTCTGAGTCGAAAATCTGCTGTTGCCGGCATTTTTTCGTGAAAATCTCTCGGCTACACATAGTGCGCATTAGTGCCTTGCGCTGAACAGAGTTTCACCAAAATCGCAAAGACCCAATTCGAGAAATTCAGCGGTTTCCAAATTTAGGTCATAATTTATGCGAAAATGATAAGCAAACTTTACACGGATTATATCTAATAAACTATGAGATTCATCTCTGTATTTTGGGCATCCTTATAACAGATGGGTCCTTGCAAGTCAGCAAAACGCTTTAGGGCCTTGTAAATGCGCGCGATTTCGAGCAAAGCAAACATTTAGAAATTATAGTTTTCGCTATTTGTTGACGTTTGTTAGCGTTTAAGAGCCATTGTCAGAGAAAACCGGGCGGTGCCAAAAGATTGGGGTCAGCTGATTTCCTTTATTTTTTCAGCATTTAAAACCAAGCTGATAAGATTAACTTTGGTGACATTAACAAGATTTTCCGGCTTTTCACTCCAGAGATTGACCACCCCCCTAGTTTTTGGCCAAGGGAAGCCCTAAAAACCACCAAAAACAATGGCAATTTCTCGGGTCTAAAACAATTTTTCCTTAAGGAAGTAGTGCACAGATTTTTTTCTGAAGCTAAAGTACCTTAAAATAAACGTTTTGGATGCATAAAATCAAATTTTTAGTGTAACGGTAATTTTGCCCAAGGGTTTTAACCCGGGTATGTTGCGTGACGGTTACAGGACAGCGAATTTCGGCGATTTTCTAAGCCCATTTTCTTGAAAGTGCGGCTGTTAATTTGTTAAATAATTCCATTTTACAATAGCCTATACCCTTCTAAGTCAAAAGAAAAAAAGTATTGATTGGTACAAGAAACTCTTTTCACAGGAAGCCTATTTTCGTGAACGTGATTTTGCGGTATTTTGCGTAAAGCATGTAACCTTGCTTTTTAGTAATGGCCTTTAAATTGTAACTTTAGACGGCTGAAAACTTCATCACCCGTATAAAAAAAATAATAATTTGGAAAGGATACTGCAATGAAAAGAAATCAACCTTACTTTGGAACAGCGGAAACCGTTGCAGTCGTACACGTATGATACAAATTATAAAGCAGACGTATTAATTAGAATTAATTATAAAGAAATGAATAGACGATTTTTAAATTGTCTGTGCGACGAATTTTCAGTCATATAAAGTTTCAGGAGAATATTTTTTACTTGGATTTTGCAGAAAATTTTGGTTGGCCAAAATATGAAATTGAGAAATTAATTAACGACTTACACGTATAATTGTAGCTGCGTAATTTGACACCGAGCAACATCTATATGTCTCGCGCGCCGCTGGGTTATCAGGTTTCATCTAAGACTCGCCGAAATTTGCGTACTTTCGTTGTACCACACTTGCTTTAAAATATGAACTGTTCGTTCGCTTCACAAGAGTCACCTTGTAGTTCTTACGGATCTAGTACAAATGTTCTGCCGCTGGATGCTTGTAAAGAAGACATAACACCACACTTACTGGGACTTGGTGTGAGTAGCAAGCGAGGATGGCGATCCGAAGGAATAGAAATCACTGAGAAGGAGCTCATCTTGAACAGAGCAGGACACTTCGATTTATCTCAAGACAGAGTAGCAGCCATGACCATCTGTCCTAAACACAGAAGAGACCTGACAGTCGACTGGAGAGGTCGTAAAAGTTCGACATGTTGCTATCCATCGCACAAAGGTCAACGCAAGCAAGTCAAGGACCCACGCCGTGTCAATTACGCAATGTCCAAGGAAATCTTTGCTTTACACAATGCTGCTGTCCCAGTTGGGTCCAGTGAGTGTCTCTTATTACTTTAAAATCCTTTTGTCGATCATACCTGGTAAATTACGTTTTCCATAAATATCACGAAAGGCTCTAGGCTCTAGGCGTATCGAGTATGACTATTGTAGTGAAAGCGCTGGCATCAAGTTGCTAAATTTGAAAGCGCCACTATATCAACAGAAGCGCAGGGGGTGGGGGTAAATTTCCTTGGATGTGCCATAAATCAAACAAGGGTGATCCATCCTCGGAGACCCAGGGGCAGTCAGTTGGGTCGGGAGAAAAGGCGCGACGAAAGCACAGACTGACTGCCCCTGGGTCTCCAAGGATGGGGTGAGCAAGCAAGATACTTTTATTCAGAACAGAAGCTAGCCCGCGAAGCGCAGACGTATTTCCGGTCGCCGCTTCTCTCCCTCCGAAAAATAACGGAGGGAGAGAAGCGACGACCGGAAATACGTCCGCGCTTCGCAGGCTAAACGGAAGCCTGTTTTGCCACAAAAAGTCTTTTCAAGTGTTGTCGTGACAGAAGCTACAGCGTGACACGCCTACATGAACAGGAACTATAAACTACAACTGTAAACGTTTTTCAGATTATTTTAGAACAGGAAAATTAATTCAAATAAAAAGTAATCATTCATCTCGCGCTATTTTCTTAAAATGTTTTAAGTGCTTGTATTTTTCCACTTTCACTGATGACAAGATCGAAACTCAATGTCTAAATTTTAGCTGTCCCAGAAACTATGTATAAAATTCGATTTTGGAGGGTTGGAGTAAGAGTCACATTTTTAATCTTTATCTATTTCATTTGTATTAGCTATTTGTGTAAAGTGTCGCACAGAGCATTACAGACTACGCCATGTAGAAGACTCTGAAAGAGGAAGGGGCGATCAGCAGGTTGTGTATTTGCTTTCTTAGTCACGCAATTTAAGCCAGGCATCTGAAACACTTGACAACAGGTTTAAATATTTAAAAACCTATCCAAGACTGTAAAAGAAAACGAAAGAAGAACAACCGAAACACCGTGAAAGAAACGCGGATCGGAAAACTCGGGAGTGGGGGTGGGGGGGAAGGGGGAGGGAATTTGGAAAAAAAAAATGATTTGCCGGAAAGCTAGGAACTGAGAACGAAAAAGCGATAGATAGCATTGCCAACGTTAATGCCTCTTTTTTCAGTTTGAAAATAGATGGAGTTAGATGGACTGGATATTTCCACTCTAACGTTTTTTAGCGACCTGCCAGCTTGATGGAGTCCGACCAGTACCACTCTACAACGGCCACTTTTTGAGGGGGCGTTGTAGAGAGTGGCCTTTAGGGGGAAGGGGGAAGGGTGTAATGTGACACCAAGATTTTTATTTTGGAGAGAGGCGAGAACATTTTTACTTTCATAAATGCTTGCTCTAACATATTACGTAACAAATCTATCAATTAAAAAAAACCAAATTATTAAAACAAAAATTATAACAAAATAAAGCGACTAAGGTATAGTGAGTACATCAGTTTTGTATAGAGCGCTTTCAGTTGAAACTTCTATTTGTGTAGATATCGTGACTAGTAAACTACAATAAAAGAGATGCGGCAAATCGACGTTTGCTGTTTGCCGTGATTCTAAATCTCTGTAATGTAAGGACGAGGGGAGGCTCTAGTACTGGGAAAGGTTTGAGTGCAATAGAGAGAAGTCGTTACGTCACGTTGCCATGGTAGCAAAATTTTGGATGACAACAAACCGAAAATTCGGTTTCAGGTTTTAGTCTGTTTGCAACTTTTAGTGGTTTTTACTGGTTAAGGAGTCCTGTAACTCCCTTTTCTGTGGCTCCATTCTCGGTAACAACGTAACAGAAAAATTATGGAAATGTAGTTAATATCCCTTTTATTGCACTGACAGTCTCAAGTGGCTGGTGATGAAGATGTATTTGAACTACCACAGCAGAATGAAGATCAGGGCGCTCTGGTAACATCTAATGCAGAACAAGAGATGGTTTCATCATCATCACAATCATCCCAACAAAGTATCCCAGAAGAAGAAATCAGTATCTGGTCCGTCGAAGTAGAGGAACAGCAACAGAGAAGGCAGCTACTGAACAATACCATTAGCAGTTTATCTGGAGGAAGAATTTCACCCATTCTGTCAACTTTGAATACGTCTTGGGATGATATATCAACAACACAGCAAAAGTACTATCTGCGAAAGGCCAAAGAAAGCATCTGCACAGCACTTTCGGTCCTTATCCCTGGACAGGAAGAGGAATTATGGACCACTCTTCGACAGGAAAGATTAGTAAATAAGGATTCTGCTTGTGTCACTAGACGTAGAAGTTTTGGTCCGAAATCTGGGCTAATCGACGTTCTGATAAAGTCATATAACCATGCCGAGTCATGGCAAACAAAACGACAGATACTCTCTCTCTTTGCCAATGATTTTAGCAGGTCCCAGTTGATGAACATGATACCAACACTTTCAAAATGGCGAATAGATGAAGCTCGACAGCATGCTACCAAAGTTGGTGAAGGTCTGCCTGTTCCGCAAGAGCCAATTTTCCGTTCCCAATCTCACCCGTTCAAATTGATCATTTCATCGATTACATCGCAAGACCTGAGATGCTACAGGACGTAGCATTTGGCACAAAAGTGCTTAAGCTCGACACGGGAGGAAGCAACCGTCAAGAATAATTGAGCAATACTCAGTTTACTGCAAAGAGCAGAATTTTGAACCAGCAGGACAGCGTTCACTCTACAGAATAATTGAGGTGTGTGGTGCCTCAATGCTAAAATCTTTGCAGGGACTCGACAACACTACAGCAGAAGGGACGGAGGCCATAGACAATGTCACTGACGTGCTTAAGACGCTTGGAGACCATGGATCGGAGGCTACCTGGGTAAAGGATGCAGAACAACAAATCAAGGAGGCAAAGAGATACCTTAAAACTGAGTTAAAGTCCCATATTGGCAGAGAAGAAACTTGTGCTGATCACTGCACTGCACATGCCCTAGGTGACACAAGTGACTCCAACCTGCAAAGCATATGTCAGCTCGAGCATGAAACTGACTGCGAGCAATGCGAATCATTAGAGACAGCTTTGAAGGAAATTGAATCCGAGATCAACCGTGTTGAGATGCCGGAGGAGCACAGATGGCGGTTAAGCCACGACTACAAACTCTGTTTGGCATCTATCCAGGACTAGCGGTAGGGCAAAAGGCTGATCCAATTCACGTGGCTAGAGAGATGAAGAGTATTAGAGATAGCAGTGGAAAGTTACAATTCAAACCAGACGAATGGAGAACTGCTCAACAAATTAGTAGCTTTTTTGCAAGGATGTCAGCTTTGCAGCGCCAAAGACAAGCTGATGAAATAGAGAGCCAGGAAGAGGAATAAGAAGTAACAGACGAAGACCTCACAGCCCTTGAATCAGAAGACCACATTCAAGCCATACGCCAGGAGGTTTACAGAGACATTGAACAAACTATCAGTCACCCTATTAAAATAGAAGCAGTAAACGTTTGTGAATTTTCGGTGCTGGAAAGCTCAGTTCGCTGAAGTTAGCACAGTTGAGAGAAATATGCAGAGCATTAAGTCTGCAAACAAATGGTAGCAACTCAAGAAAACGTACTTTTACTGAACCACTTGATGCCTACGCTAAGTTGTGCTCATGTCGGAAATAACTGAATTTTGCACTACGTATTCTTCTTTCGCATTTTACAAAATACATTGTTGGGTTTTGTCAGTAGTGATCGATGTAACAAATACCCTGCGAGCAGAGGCTACATTTTCGCTGTGGGAGCTGTCGTGCGAAAAGTAGCCTCTGCTGACAACCGTTCAATTTTCTATCGTGCATGCGCGAAATTTGTCACGCCATTCGCAAGCAAAATTAATTGTCACGTCTGTCGTCAAATGGCGCAAGTTTCGTGGGAATAAAAAAAATTGCGACAACTCTGATCTGCTAAGCAAGACTCACGCAATGCTCAAAACCGGTCAAGAAAAGGAAAAACCCCGTTTTTTTAATTTATTCGTCCAGATTTCTGGACGGATTTGAACGGTTGTCGGCAGAGGTTACTTTTCGCACGACAGGTCACACAGCGAAAATGTAGCATCTCCTCGCAGGGTATGTAACAAACTTTGCATACGAAGCAAAAACTTTGAGAATTTCTGTTGCATGTGATGCAAAAGTCGTCATGATTTTATCACTAGATAGGACCGCACATACATCGTCCTGTTGGCTAACTCGCATAGGCCAGACAATAATCATCGAAGCACCAAGCAATTGAGACCTCTGCGTGTATGATGGCAGTCTTGTATAACCCCAACGTTAAAGCAATAGTATTTTATAGTTATCTTCCCTTTATTCAAACCTAAGTGAAATATAAAATACTCATTTAAAATGGATTAGTACCTTTTTAATGCAGTATTGCCGCTATTTAAACTTCAGCGAGCAGTTAGCCGTAAGAGCGATCTTTGACATTTTCCAACAAAATTCGCGTGAAAAGAGTTTCTTGTGCCGATCAATAAACTTTTGGTTTTGACTTAGGAGGGTATAGACTGTTCAAATCTGTAATTAAATAAAAAATAAACAGCCGCACTTTCAAGAAAACGCACTTCGAAAATCCTCGAAATTCGTTGTCCTGTAACACTCAACATACCCGGATTAAAAACCTGGCCAAAATTACTGTTAAACTGAAGATATGATTTTAAGCACCCAAAACGTTTGTTATTAGGTGATTTAGGGACTGGTCAAAAAGTATAGGGGGGGGGGGGTGGGCCGGAGCAGAGAGGGGGTGGGTCATGAGCTTTTGAGCCTAGTGCAAGGGGTGGGTCGTGCAATTTTCAGCTACCCTTAGGGGGTGGGTCACCCTATTTTATTACATAAATGGGCACTAACTATTAACGAGACAGTTCACTACACTTGTTATATAAAACACAGCCAGCTGGAATTATTGCTAAAATACTCAGAAACCTCAGTGTTGTGCGAAAAAATACAAAGGGTGTCCGGCCGCCCTTTGGTGAATTTTATTTCTGATAGTAGGTTTTCTATCAAAGATTGTGGGTAGCCTCTGTCCATCAAGCGTTTTTTTTTTTTAAATTTGAATTATTTTCCTGAAAGGTTTTTTCTGAGGAGTTTTTTTGACTCCAGGTGAAATGTGTATACAAGAAGGTTTCCGTTTTTTTAAAATGTGTCTTTGCATCAAGAATAGAGTTTACCTTGAATCTTGTGCCTTTGTATACAACTGTGTCTAAAAACGCAGTCTCAGTGTCAAATGTTTCGGCCGTGAATTCAATAGTTGGGTGATGTAAGTTTGCTTGTTCAATGAAGGCGTCGATGTCTGGTTTACTCATGTCCCATAGGGAAAACATATCGTGTATGTAACATTTCCAAACTGTTGTTCTAAAGACAGTTTTGCTTAGAGTTGTTGTTTCAATATATGTCATGAAAATATTGGCAAAGGAATCAAAACTGCTGTCTTTGTGCCCATTGCAGTTCCATAGTTTTGGAGGTAGTGCTTTCCATTGAAGTGGAAGAAATTTTCTTTGAGGATTAATCTAAACATTTCCGGCAAATAATGTGTAGGAATGGGTTGTCTTTCTAGAAATTTTCATTTGCTTTGTAACAGACCATTTCAATATACCCTCGTTTTGCTGTATATGTGTGTCAAGCTCATAACGTCCATCGAAACAAGAAATGTTCGGTTTTTCACTTTTGTCTTTTCAGTGAAAGGTATGATTTCTGTGATTTTGATATTGGTTGTAGCAGCTAGTGTATCAACAAATTTTGTCAGAACAAGGTTTTATTGGATTATTAAGAGGAAACCAAACATCCATGTTTTAACTAGGGGGTGGGTCATGCAATTTCCAACCTTGCTTTAGGGGTGGGTCAGTCATTTTTGTGCCGAAGGGAGGGGGTGGGTCATGGGTTTTTTATCAACCACATTTCCAAATGCTCCGGCCCACCCCCCCCCCCCCCCCTATACTTTTTGACCAGTCCCTTAGCTTCAGAAAAAAAACTCTGCACTAATTCCCTAAGGATAAATTGTTTTAGACCCGAGAAATTGCCATTGTTTTTGGTGGTTTTTAGGGTTTCCTTTGGCCAAAAACTAGGGGGTGGTCAATCTCGGGAGTGAAACGCCGGGAAATCTTCTTAATGTCACCAAAGTTAATCTTATCAGCTTGGTTTTGAATGCTGAAAAAATAAAGGAAATCGGCTGACCCCAATCTTTTGGCACCGCCCGGTTTTCTCTGACAATGACTCTTAAGAGTCAATCTCACGAAAAAAGCATTTTCTTAAAAATTCGTAGTTTTTTTTCCTTCAAATTTTTTCAGGGCCACAATTGATTAACTAACAACCCGGACTCTGAATTTCATGGTCATTGAAAAACTGTGACATTATCTTCTATAAGCCCAAACTTGAGTAAACGTTGAAGATTTTTAGCGTTTTGGCTGAGTTTGTGCTTTGGGAATAGTCTACCAATTGGCACCACGTGTAGCTGAGAGATTTTCGCGAAAAAATGCTGGCAATAGCAGATTTTCGACTCAGACCTCAAAGGGGCGTGGCATTATAACCACGTGACATTTACTCCGATCGCCAAAAATTTTTTGTTATATTGTAGATTGATCTATATGTTATCCATTCTATGTGTTATACTTACGATAAAAGTAAAGGTGGGGATACCAGAGAGCTTCAAAGTAGGATGGTACCCCCTAAAAAAAACTGGGTCGAGTCACCTTAAGTCGTTTCGTTAACGTTTTAGGTCAGTTACCTTACTTCTTTCGCGAGAACGAGCTGCATACACATGCGCATCGGACGTTGTGGTGTCCTAACTGAAAGAGCGAGATGTGTAGTGCTCGTTTCATAATTCATGTGTAGTGTTCGTTTCTTTTGGTAAGCAAAACGATTTAAGAACGGTCACCAAACGGGAAGTTGGCGAAACGACATGTTTTCGAGAAGACCACCAGTCACCGTACTGAGATCGAAAAAAAGCCGTTACACATAGGCTTTAGCAGAAATGTTGAGTTCTGTTAAGATCTGAGGAGAAGCGATATTGTAGACATCTGTAGTGGGCCGTAAAAAAGCAGAAACGAAGAACCTCGATATTACAGTACTGTAAACTCATGATCTGGAGAGTCGACGTATATGTCTGAGTTTAATGAATCGTGATTTTAAGTGACTTTAAAGTCACGCCCTGAACCTGAACGTTACATGGGTTTTCAAGGATGCTATTTCGTATTTTTTTATTGCAAGTTTTTAAATTACGTGAAATCAGATATTCTTTTTCAATACGTGTATATATGCAGTCGCCAGCCGACAATTTGCCGTCGCGATTTTTAGGAAGTGCTCTGTGGGACTTTTTCTTTCTGTATCACATTCCTGCCTTTGATATTTTAGTAGTAGAGCGTGCAGACTAGTCCATGAGTTGCGAATACCATTATCAACAATAAGATGGCGGGTAAGCAAAATTAAGGCACCTCAGGAAAAACATTTCAAGTATCTAATAACTAGAAGATATTTATACATGGCTGCACAGAAGATACGAAATTTCTTTTAACACCAGAAGAGAAAATTCGTACAAGGCTCAAAATAACGGACAGCAGGTCGCCGGTCATGATGACCGGCCAGATATTTTTTAGCCCGGACAAACCCCAATTTTGGCCGGTCAACGAATACTATAATTTTTTTTGCTTACGGAATATCGAATTACGCTAGCAATAGATCGTTGTACTGCATTGACGTTCAGGTTTTTGGTGGCAAGTTGGTGAAAAATTCATTCACACATTGTTGAGTTCCTTTTCGCGATTTTCGCCCGTTTTCAGGTCCGTTAATGAATCATTGTTACGGCGGTGTCTGAAGTTTCCAAGCCTCGTCCTACATCTACATATCGGTGAAACTTGATCCTTTTCGTTGCCCGGCACGTGATCGAAAGTCGCCTCCACAAAGAAGAAACCTCGCTAAATATTTACGGCAAAGAAGTTGATTTGACGAGAAATTTGTTCCACAAACAGCGTATTTGTCATCAGAAGTCAACAAATATGCAGCAGAGCTTTCGTTTGGGTCGTCGCGCAACACTTTGTCACGAAGGGCTTATCAACGTCAACAGAAATTTGGATAAAGATGTTTACAAGAAGGAGAATTTTAAGCTAGAGATACGCGACGTTCGTTCTTGATTAGCTTAGTTTTTATCAGACAATTCTGGAATCTAGTGCGCAAACGAGATTCATGTTTGACATAAAGAAATTCTTATAATTAATCGATGCCCTGAAATTTATTCCCAGAGAAACAGTACAGGACGAGTGATTGATTTGCCCGAATTCCGTCGAAGGTGATTTTCACAATCCTCTTACAAGTAGATGTGAAACTTTTGATGGACAAAACTTGTTAGCTAACCTTTAGTTCTCCGACAAATAACGGATTATCGTTAGTGTATGTTTTCCCAAAGAAGGTCACATTAGTGATCACAGCAAAGCAGACTGTACAGTACCGACCTGCTGCATCGTTGCATTACTCCACAACTCAGTTTGTTGTGGGTTTGCTTTGTTGCGTTTCATTACGACATGAAATTTATAATTTGCGGCGTTCTTTTTCTTTAAAGGGGTTAGTACAAAGCAGCAAAAAAAAGCCAAAGAAAAAAGAAATCATTACAGCGTTATAGAGCAAAACGCATTAAGCGACAACTATATGGAAAATATGGTAAAATGATCGCATCCAAAAATGACCGGTCAAAATGACCGGCAAGACGATAGTTTGACCGGTCAAGCCCACGATCAGGCCGGACATTGTCCGTTGACCGGCCGTTATTTTGAGCCCTGTCGTATCTCTAAGCGGCCACGAAATGTTCGTTTTTGTGAACACTAATGAAATGCCAAACAATTTCACTTAATTATTTTTTTCTGCGAAAGGTGCGATTTGTTATGCAATCAAAGAAACGGTTATCTTTTGACGTATGAGGACATCATGTTTTCGTGCAAACACTCACCTGGTGAGTGGAACACACAGTTAATCAAAGTCGTTTTCCCTTCTGCATAAACTTTACATTTGTCATGAACTTCTATATTTATGATAACGTCATTGAGGTCTTTGAGTTCTGTTGACAGGAACTACGTTCTGTGGTAACTGCCCTGTAGACCCTACCCTATTGAGCTTGGTACACAATGAAGTGTTGCAGCTTTCCTGCAGTTTGGAAGATTTTGTTTGCCAGTTTAAGGAACAGTACGACTTACTAAAATCGCAGGTCTTTGAAGTAAAGCAAAATCTCGAAGAGCTACTGGAACTTCCCCAGAAATTTAAACAAATGGAGCATGAGATGAAAACCTTGAAGCAACAAATGGCAGATTTAAGTTGCAGTGCAATGAAACGTCAACAGAGTGTCAACCCTCCATCGTTCTTTGGAGCGCTAGAGAGAAATGAATATTTTACAGGCCGCAAAAAACAGCTAGAATCATTGGACAATGCTTTTCAAGACGTCACCACCACGGAAGATGTTCTAAAAGGGTGTAAAAAGAGGACTAAAGTTCATGGTATTTGCGGGCTTGGGGGCTGCGGGAAGTCATCTCTTGCCTTCGAATATGCTTGGCGCAACCTGGAACGTTACTCCGGAGGCGTTTACGTTATAAATGGAGAAAGTGACGAACTGTTGCGATCATCTGTTCAAGGAATCCATGGACAATTCGTGTACAAGTCTCAGCCCAACAAGCACGAAGAAGCGAAACAATTTGATCAGCTAATGACGGAAACTCTTTCATGGCTTGGTAGTCTAAGGCACAAGTGGCTTTTGCTTGTAGACAACATGGATCAAAAGAAACTTAGCTCCTACACACGAAAAATGTTTTTGGGCCAGTGGAAAAATAAAACTTTAGGGGACATTCTTGTGACTTCTCGTAGAAGTCCTCAAACGTTGTGTAAGGACCTAGAACTTCGTCCTGAAAACTGTCTTGAGCTGGATGCTTTTTCTGTCGACGAATCTTTTGAATTCCTAAAGAAACGCACCGGATTAGCATCCGCTTTTCAAAATCAAAAGGAAGGAGTAAAAGAACTTGCCCAGGAGCTTGGTGGATTACCGTTGGCCTTAGAACAAGCTGCTGCTTACATCAGTGAGTTAAAGTGCTCGGCTCAATCGTACCTTGAGCAGTATCGTGAACAAAGGTCGATTCTTTTGAATAGGGAAATCGCCAAACCATGCTCAGAGGTCTACAGTGAGGCACGCCTAGCAGTACAAACTACATGGCGTCTGAATTTCAATTATATAGAAAATGACGAAACGGATGAAGGACTTGGAAAGGCCGCGTCTTTCTTCATGAAAATTGCCACATATCTGTCCCCAGATGAGATACCCATCGAGATTTTGAACGTGGGCGCCCCAGAGATTGACCATAAGTACCTGAAGGATCGCTTGAAAATGCCAATCGGTGCAGAACAAATTGTCGATTTGTTGCTTAGGTTTTCACTCTTCAAACGCAAGTCAGATGATAGCTTGAGTATCCATCGACTTGTTCAAGAGACATTGAAAGAGCGTTATAGTAATGAAGGCGAAACTGAAAAAGCTTTTTGTTCTGCCATAAGAATGTTGCACCATGCATTTCTCGACTGTGTTGGGGGGACAGACTTCCTTCACGAATTGCAATTGAGACTGGATTTTCTGCAAGATGATACAGTGAGTCGCAAAGACAAGGTCCGTCAGGGTCTCGAAAGTTTCGGCGAGGCCAAACTAGAGAGTCGACGATGGAAAGTGCTCTCTGTGAATGCTTTTCACCTCCTTTTTCATCTCTTGAAAAACTCATGCTTGAAACCTGATTACCTATTCTGTGAGGAGACTGCAAGGATATTTTGCGAAACAGCCATCTGTTTCTATTCTTTGGGAATGAACAGTGAAGGATACCGCTTACAACAATATGTGTCCGACATTTTGTGCGCAGTGAAAAAGTCCATTTGTTTTTACAAAGGCGACGGCCTGATGAAAGTAACAAGAGCCATAAGGCCCATCGATGAGCCTAACCTTGTTGCAGCAAAGTTAAGAGTTCCGTCAGAAGAAACGATTGAAAATGTTGCTGGTCAAATAGGTCTCAAGATAGGCACCACTCAAACCAACGAATTGTTGGAAGGGATTGAAATGATCGAACCAAAGGCGAGAGAAGCTTTCTCCAGGGGCGATTATCAAGCCTCGTCTGATCTGTACACGGAGATTGTTAAACTACCGATTGCAGTAAATCAACCCTGCGCTCGTCCTCTTGGAACAATTTTTTGTTACCGCGGTATTGCGAATATGCAAATGAAAAACATTGAGACAGCTTTGGACGACTTCAATGCTTCTATTTATGCAGACACTGAGCTTTATCGCGGTTACTACTGGAAGGCATACGCCCTTTGCAAACTCGTGGAAAGTGGTAGAACAGAGTTTACCAGCAGAGCCCAAGCTGCAGCGGCAGTACTTCATTACAAGTTTGCACGTTCCAAAGCAGGTGATATTCGAAAACTGCAACATAAATTTCAGAAAGTTTCAGGATTGCTTAATAGGATCAACTACAATTTTGTCACCAGTGTTAACCAGCTCAAGGAACTAGAGAGTCAGCTCTCTGGAGAACAAAATTCTAATGATCCATTTACGGTGATTCTAGCAGAAGGGAAATTCGATTTGAAAAAGATTGTTTTATCGAAAGGGTGTTATTATTTTGTCTGTCCTCCTGGAGGTTCCGCTGTGCTTAGTTTCAGCAGAGGATTGTTTTTGTCAAATGCGTCTTTTCTATTTGAAAATGTTCATTTCGAGAATTCTTTGCCCACAGCAAACCTCGATCAACCGTTGTCGTCTGAAGCAGCTTGTAGGACTGCAGAGAGAGAAGAGCTACTTTCAATAACGTTAGGAAAATCACACCAGATTAAGAAGGAAGTGACCGCCGGCAGTGAACGCGAACTTGATGCTCTGATAGAGGCTAATGACGTTAAATCATTGGTCATGG
Source organism: Porites rus (assembly GCA_964035705.1). Classification (NCBI taxonomy): domain Eukaryota; kingdom Metazoa; phylum Cnidaria; class Anthozoa; order Scleractinia; family Poritidae; genus Porites; species Porites rus. The sequence goes on from OZ037993.1 coordinate 8,573,240, forward strand.
ATCACTGTTCTATCGATTTTTCAAATGGTTTAGGGGTATTGGTGAAGGCACATCACCGTCAGCAAGTAATTGTTTCAGTGAGGTCTACAGTAATTCAAATGAGTAGTGGGCCTGGGATCGTTATTCGAGGAGGAACATCTGATTCCCACATAAGCGTTTGTCACAGTCAACTAGACAGCAATATGTATGGTATTGTAATGATTACCCCAGCACGTTTTTACATGGAAAATAATTTGATATCTTATAACTTGCTTGGTGGTATTGTGGCCGCCGGAGGTTGTAATGGTGGATTATTGAGAAATTCATTGAGAGGTTCTGGGTGTGCCATTTTGTTGAAAGGATCAAACGCGACAGTAGAAGAAAGCGTTATTGCTGAACAGTCTGGTTGGGGAATCGTCGTTTGTCTTGGAAGCAACTTAATTTGCAAACAAACAACGTTTGGAAATAATTGCTGTGGAGGACTTCGTGTCATGTTAAATGGCAAAGGAAATGTTTTGGTTGAGAAATGCGAGTTTAGGAAAAATCTTGGTCCCGATGTTTTTCCCGCTAATGCCAAAGAAATTTGCCCATTTGATTTGCAATGTAAAGAGATGTTCACAAGTCCCCAGGAATCGTCCAGTATGTTTCACTTACGTAATTTCCTGCAACTAGCGAAAACTGAGATGTTAGAATACGCCGATGAATTCAAGAGCCCCTTGCTTCTTGACAACAGAGTTTTGGATGTTCCTGATGTTCTCCCTTGGGAACCACGTGAAAGATGCTCTGGGTGTTGGAAAGATCTACAGTCGGTTGGTGATTTTATAGAATGTTCCAGTTGCCTTGTTGCAAGGTACTGTAGCAAGCAGTGCTCTGACGCTGCAAGAGATGTTCATTCTTTCGTTTGTAACTCCATTCTTGAAGCAAATAAGGAATGCCAACCTTTGCAGCTACTGTCCAGCTCGCCAATAAAAGCAGCTTGTCAACGTAAAGCTGGCAACTGTTTGTGTGTTATTACTGCTCTATCCATTGTGCTTGGTCCAGCAGAATCTCGAGGGCGTATCTGTATATTAACTTGTCCACTGCGCAACCTTCATACTGTGCTGAAATCTGCAGATTTGTACAGTTTTGTAATGATTCATGGAGTTCCCATTAAAGAAAGCATGATGGACAACAAGGCAGCTAGTGTTTTGGCAAACTTTGATCCTGATTCTCACACCGTCACTGTTTACTGGCATCGCATTTTCCCTGTCGACAAAGTACAAAATGGTTGGAACTGGGTGAACAGATCATTAGATTTGTTTGCAAAATCCTGTTCAAGGGAAGGCGCGTCTTAAGAGGTGACAATGTAAAAATGGTTCAAGGATTGTCCAACTTCAAGGAAGGTTTGTTTTGACTCTTTCGATGGATGGCCACTGATGACGTGTAAAGGGACCAGCTAAGAAAGGGCACGAAGCTTAGGAGGATTTTGCGGTCTATTGCTTTCCCCAAACAGACACTTTGACATTTTTTTGATACTTAATACGATTCATCGTGAGAACTAAATGCGCGTACAATGACCAAAGCCATTGAATTGTAAATATGTAAAGCAACTGAATTTTCGCTGACACACCTGCCGTTTTTGCAGGCTCGTCAACAGAGAGATTAAGTATCACGTTTACGTTAAACGGCAAACGCGAATTTGTACCACGTGACCAAGTTTCCTCTCTACTTGTCGTTTACTGTTCGTTATTTCTTCACCTAAATTAGTAGTTTCACTCAATTTCTTATGCATGAGAATTGTTTTGAGCTGTTTTTACATGTATCTGCTCATTTTCTATTTTGACAAATTCTCAACTTGAATCTGACGTTTGCCGTTTGCCGTATACTTGAAGCTCTTAAACTCTCTAACATCAAACTCGTTTTCTCTACATTCAATATAAGGAATTTCTTTAACGTGAAAGACCCTCTCCCGTAGGGACTCCGCACGTGCGTAGCTTACAAGTTTTTAAAATGGTGCAAGCTGTAATTCTTGCTACGTTGGTGAGACGAAGCTACATTTTCACACATGCGAGCTCCTTGCGTCTGATAAACCTTCACACGTTTTTAAACATTAACAGGGGTCGGGGTTTTGTCGCCTGTAGTCTAGACTAATTCTACATTTTGGACTCAACAGTCACCCGGTGGTAGGTTAAACTAAAGTAGTATATACGTATCAAACACTTTAAACAGAAGCATATAAGAGGTTATATGCTTCTGCTTTAATTTGTAATATTCCCTTTGTTTGTATGTAATTATTACTTAGCGTTTTTTGTCCAATCATCTTTTATGTTTTTGCCTCTGTGACTGTTTTATAACCCAAACGTTCCTTACAAAACGCAGATTTGTTACCTATACACTCGCATTCTTGACCAAGCTTGTTCGGCTGGCTGGATGTTAGCTAAGTTATTTTTTGGCCTTTTTTATGGACCATGACGAAGTCGAGGTTTATAAAAGCAAGCAAAAAAGAGGCCAATATCGAGCCATCTTGACCGATTAAGCGTGGTTAACAAAGGATTTATTATATAGCCAAAAAGAGAACCTTTTCTTGCGTTACCGACGGAAGTCCTTGTTTTGTTTATGAGAATTTCTGTGCTGATCGCCCAGGAGCCTATGAATGATGGGCTCCTGGTTCTCCTAATACTTTTTTCAGCTGTTGACGAAGACCTTCTAGGGGATATCCATCGACAATTTTGTTCGGTTACCAAGCGATTATACTCAGTACTTGACTACACATTGTGGGTGTTGGCTCACTGAGCAATATTGGGCATGGCTGAGAGATGGTCCCGACGTCAAATGCCAAGGTACCGAAGGTAACTTTAGACAATGTGCGCCGATCTTAATATGGATCGTCATGTTTCGAATGGGCTTCTGTGCCACTCTTGTGACAGTGCCATACCTAGCTTGATTATTGTTCATTTTCACGTGATATGCTGTCAGGTACTGAGTGTTGACATAGCCTTAGGAGTTCGATTAGGTTATTTTAAGTATGAAATTTATGGACAGTTTGCCTCAGCTAAGTAACCATCTTTTCATGAGACGAACCAAACTTATAAGTTAAGTTTATGGAAAGGTCGACGTCTGGCTCAGATAAGCCTAGGCCAAACGTCAAATTTTTCACGAGACAAACCAAACTTAGTTAAGTTCATGAAAAGTTAAGGTCGACGTCTGGTTCAGTTAAGTTCGTTCGAATGAGTTTGGATCGTCCAACCTGTCTGCTTAAGACGGATAGAACGTCAGAAGATCGTCTCCGGGACAAACATTGATCTTTGTTGCCATATTACCCCAGTACTCCATCAGCTGCATTGGCTTCCTGTCTCATTTCGTATTAATTTTTTAAATTTTACTTCTAACTTTCAAAGCCATTCATGAATTATCGCTGTCCTATATCAATGATCTTGTTAAAATTAATTCTTTAAACTCAAGAGATAAACTGCGATCTAACGACGGAATACTGCTCTCTCACCCGAATTTTAAAACTTCAACAACCCTAGGCGATCGTGCTTTCGTTGCTTCGGAGCTTAAACTCTGGAACGATTTACTTCTGGAAATTAGAATGGCCAAATCTGTTGACACTTTTACAAAATTTTTAAAGACGCACCTTTTTAGGAAGGTTTTTTATTCTTAGTTAGGATTACTTAATACCTATACACAACTATGTAATATTTATTTGTTTTTGGCAAAACTTTTAAAGACGTACCTTTTAGTAAGGCTTTTTATTCTTAGTTAGGTTTTTTGATATTATACACAACACAGTTACTTTTATTCTATGTATTGTTGTAATACGCAGTTGATGATCTCGTCATGAAAACTGCGCAATATATATTCTTTATTATTATTATTATTATTAATATTATTATTATTATTATTATTATTATTATTATTATTACATCCGACCAATTAAACTGATAGATTAAAAATTTATACCTGCTTTTTGAAAACCGGACTACAAAGACATGTCCCCTGGAATTTAATTGGTCTACCCCAAATGCATACCAGATGATAGCCCTGTGTCTGTGCAAGAACATGACACTTTGTTTGACGGAAGCCCCCCTTCAAAACAAATTAGCCGGCTCAACGGCAATCTGCTGGACTTCACTTAAGATTTCAGGCAACCCGGTTTTCAAAACTCCAGGTAGATTTGTATGATAATGTGTATTTAGCCTCGGGAAAAAATTATTAAAATTACATTTTGGTCTTATTCAGTTGGTTGGTTTGGTCCTAAAGTCGACCTATGACCCAACAGACGATCTTAACTTTATTTAGGTCGACTCAAATAAAATGAAATTTGGTTCACCAAAACCAGACTTATTAAAAGTTACTATACAAGATCATGATCGGGTTGGCAGAAGTCCGTGGGGTCACGCTCGGACTAAAAATAACTAGCAATTATTATATAAGCCCACTTAGCATGATTTGAAGAATTACGCGGAGATCGAGAAAGGAGGTTGATAACACCCCGAAATCTACATATTAATTCTTAAGATCATAGGAACCGAATTCAATTCATAATAAAGATGTACAATGCTTGCAAGTCAAAATGAATTAGTTGTTTATGCATTGCATTCGGCATTAAATAACCTGCAAATACAACCGTCTATCCTCGCGTTTTCGCCGAAACTTCCCTAGCGGCGAGAAGCGAGAAGAGACGGCAGGTAACTGATAAAGCGATGTACAGTCGAAATTCCCATGTTGGCCACCCGACCCAAGTAAGACATGTTGGACCTAAGTGATTCAAACGTCGATTTTTTTCATTTACTTAACTGAAAAAGGAATTTAGGTTCGTTACGCCGTCTGGAACCTTTTGTGTGACTTCGGGATTGAGTTAGTATAGTAGCCACGGGTTGCGAAGCCGATGACGTCATAGTCTTGTGTCTATCTCATTAATAACGGGAAATCTTATAATAATAAAACTATTTTGAGGACTCTTTTGTAAATCACTTATCAGTGAAATTGATATCCTCAATAAAGATTATTATTATTATTATTATTATTATTATTATTATTATTATTAAACACGTTTGATAGGGTTTTTAGTTATTTCTAGGTCGATGAATGTCCTGGTTTTTAAGTGGTTGACTATTAACTATGAAAAGTATTCATTGGTTGATTCATGTTGAAGAAATGAGTACTAACTCAATAACTGAGCCGTGACAATGCATAATGAAAGTTCTGTTTCCTGCCCCTTTCATTGTCCACTGCAGATAATTTATATTAATTATTGTCCTAGTTCCGGTTCACTTATTCTTGGCGCGCACATTAAAATGAAGATGAGGGCAAAATAGCTTTTTCTAGCACTAAACACAAACGGCCCAAACGCACCACGTACCATCACCAACGTCGCAGTTCCATTGCTTTGAAGCTGCCACCACCACTAATCAAGCGCGGATCCACACCGGTTTCCACCGTTTTACGGAAATCCGTCAGGTCTTTCATAATAAACATTTTTAATAAAGAAAAATCTTATTAATCTTTCCAAGTTGCAATGCTTCACCTGAGGAGAATAGAACTTGCCAATATCCTGTCTGAATGACTCAGAAACCCACGAAAGGAAACAATTTCCCAGGAGTGTATTCCCCCGGAACCCCCTTAGAAGCTTGCGCCCTCGGCGCTCGTTTAGGAAATCGGTGAGCATCTATCCTAGATCCACGCCAGCTAATAACACCGCCTCCATCGTTTTCACTCCTTAACCACTACCAACACCTTATTTTCATTGTTTTCACCACCAACACTACATTTTCATTGTTTTAACGCGACCACCACTACCAAAACCACATTTCTATTGTTTTCACCCCACCAACATCACATTTCAATTGTTTTCATGTCAAAACTACCACCACAAACATCACATTTCAATTGTTTTCTTCCACCACCACATTTCCATTGTTTTCACGCCACCACCGCCACTCCGATCACATTTCCATTGTTTTTACCCCGCCACCAACACCAACATTGTATTTCCATTGTTTTTACAGACAATATTAAGACATCATACAGGCAAGTTCAGGCATTATTGTACCAACAACGACTGAACTTGTACTTATGACGTCATAAAGTGGCTCGTGAAACAATAGAAATGTGGTGGTGGCAGTGGCGGTGAGGAGAAAACAATAGAAATGTTATGGTGATGGGAAAACAATAGCAATGTTTTTGTGGTGGAGGGAAAAGAAGAGAAATGGGGTTGTTTTGGTGACAGTGGCGTTGGATACAAAAGAATAGAAATATGGTGTTGGTGGTGCTGAAAACAATAAAAATGGATTGGTGGGTGTCGTTGTGGTAGAAGAGAGGAAACAGTGGAAATGTGGCGATGTTGGTCGTGGTGAAGGGAGTAACGGAACTGTGGATGAAAATGGGGGATTGGAATTAGCGAGGTTATGTTTCTTTTATTTTCTTTTCAAAACCACCACCAGCGCATTTCTATTATTTTCCGTCTTCCGCAACAGCGTTTCCTGTTTTCACTCTTCTACCACATTTCTATTTGTTTTATCTCTTCATCGCCATCAGCACATTTCTATTGTTTTCCCTCCGCCACCACCACCACTACTACATTTCAATTGTCTTACGACATCACATTATGACATCACACAGACAACACAGAAATGTTGAGAAAAAATTTAAGTTAAAAAAGGGTCGGAAGATCAGACCATCCGTGTGATCTAACGAAGATCACAATAACAATAATAATAATAATAATAATAATAATAGTAATAATAATAATAATAATAAAGATTGTTTATTTAACCTTTTTGCAGCATAAACTGAATTACAAGGCGGGTCATTAAATACATACAAATACTTCGGAATTATGACACGTAGATATAACTGTTAATGTTAAGACATATCACATTTCGGTATTTTAAACGTGATTCTGGTATTTGACGGTGCAAAAATTTCCAAATCTGTTAGTTCTTGAGGAGGCAGGCACAGAAACAGTTTCTCCTGTTCTAAGGGCATACGATCTTGTGTGTGCAACTCGCGGCACTAAGTTTCGTAGCAGGTCGGAGGAAGAGTAACTTCGCTTGAGAAATGTTATGCACGCATCCTCCCTCCTCTGGCGCAGCAGAATTATGTTATTTCTGACGAATGAGCCCGCGAAGAAGACAGAAATAAATATTTTGACGGCACGAGATACAACAGGGCCTGGGTACTAGGCCAGGTGCACCATGGGTAGCCATATCGGGGGTATATAACGCTGCGTATATCACGTGTACGTCATCTAGGCTTACGAACCACCCTCTCTTTGGTTTTTCTTTATTTTTGTTTATTTATTTTTAGGAGCAACATATTCTCGATGACATTGTAAAGTCCCGTAGGAAGGGCTCTGAGCTTGAGCCTTGGTTCCTACCCAGATTTCCTGCCCGCATTTTTTCCCTTCGGGGTTTTTTTGGGCAGGTTTTTTCTGGCCTCCGTCTGACCGCATTTACTTGAGTTTGTAAGCGGTAGCTCAGCTCTGCTAGTTTTCAGTTTTTTCCCTTTTCTTATTTTATGTACTTGTACAGTTATCTCAGTTTTGCACCTGCTCCTTTACTTGATATATTTAGTTTCTATGTATGTCTAGGTCAGCTGTCCCGGAACCGCTCTTTAGGAGGTTATATTCTCGTTCAGGGGGGGGTGATGAACTCGCCAATCGCTCCTATAGGGATCGCGCGGCCGATGGTCTTGGCCATCGTGACGTCACGAGAAATTTATCTCGGGAACTTTAAATGGTTTCATCGAGCGAAATTGTTTCGTGGTTTCAAGTGGTAAAAGTCGAGACGTTGCGATGAAACGACCGAAGGTATGTGTTTATCTATTAATGCTATATAGTAAAATTGCAATTTATTCTAGGAAAGAGCATTTCCATCGTAAAAAATCAAGAACTTCCCGAGATCGACCAGATGGTACAACTCATACCGGGGCGTCTTTAGAGACGCATAACTAAAAAGCCCAGCAGAATTTAGTCTCGAGAAAAACAAATGACGTTAATATGGTATAGGTCTCTCAATTAGTGATAGAAGTGAGTCATCTAATAAGTTAGCAAAAATGATCAGTGGGATAAAAGTCGCAAACCTCAGGGATGTTTACAAAAACTGCGAAAGTGGCGTGGACAGGTCACGAAACATAGCGTCATGATGTTCATACTAGACTATTAAATTGTGTAAACAATTTATTAAAACTAAACAAATGTAAGAAGCGAGTGGTTTTTTTTTTTTATAGAATATGGGCTATGATCTTCAAGGGTTTTGGAAGGATTTCGTGTTTGAGTCAAACGTATCAAAATGTTAATTGAATCTAATCGTCGCGCGATAACCAAGGATATTATTATAGCTTATTATATTGCAACTTTTCACTATAAATTACGATCATTTTGTCAAAACATTCATTGCTCATGATGGAGATAAGTTCACATTGCCTTTCTCTTTGCTTCTTCGCCCCACAAACAAAGGAGAACATGGTTTTTATCCAGTAAACAGTCAAACAGAATCTATCACTAGGGTAAAGTGCCGTAAGCTAAAGTTTTTGATCAACATCAACATTTTTAGGGCTTTATGCAGAGAATCCAGGAGGAGGAGCCGTAGAAAGGATGGGTATGTAGCTGTGCCTTAATCGCTTTACAGAGTTAATAGGAAAAAAAACTAGAAAAAGCCAAGAAAACGGACACTAGTAAGCGTTTTAATGGTGTAATATTGAAAATGTGTTTCCTCGGGCGTCCGCATCTTAAAAATGAGGGGAAAAAATTTCTAAGGATATAAAAAATTGCAGGATTTTCATGCGATGAATATCATCACCCTTCTCACACTTTTACAATATAAAAAGAGACTTTTTTTATGTTACATTTTTTCGGTTTTCCTTTTTGTGTAGTTCAACTACACGAGTTCATTCATTAATGCTTTTTAACTTACTTGGACTCCATGCTATTGTCAGTTACATCAAGTGACACTGTCCAGTTCCAACAATTCGGGGCCTGCTCGTACAGTTTTATCACCGAGCTGATGTAGCTTTGTGGTAATTTCTTGATAGGCGTAACTCAGTAAAGACAATCATTCCATGACTATAGGTGTTCCATTATAATAGCTCTAAAGCCTTTCTTTAAAATTTGCTGTTGTACTGCCTCTGCTAATATATTTCACATAGCCTTGCCATTGCTATGGTATGATTACAGTTAGGTTGACAGGTATTCATTTCGCTATTGGTTTAAGATTAGAAACCAGTCTTTGGATTATCTTGATAGGTTGCTTGAAGTTACAAAAATTTATAATTCAAGGGAGAAATATTTTTTTACCGTTGCTAGGGGGAGGGGGGTGGTGGTGTTTGTGGTTTTACTCACCTATATTAATGTGAAGTTTAGGGAGTAGGTGAGGAAAACCATTAAAATATATGATTTAAGAGATGCTTAACAAATAATTAGGGATTTTAAGTGATAATATTGCCTTTATTGATTTATTTTGTTTTGACTTTTGTATATATAATAATCTCTTTTTATCTGACTGATTTTATAATTAGGTGCTTCCTTGGTTGGGAATACTCTGTAGATGATGAGAAAAAACATGCAGTGTATGGAGGAGGTGCTGCTTACTGGATGTCTGTAAAGATCTAGTATAATAGATTCCACGAAGAGAGTAGTGCGGAGCGGAAAGTAGAGGATGTTAGATGGAGTGGATTCCATGGAGCAAGAAGAGACCATACAGGATACGAGAAATAAAATATTAGAAGAGCCAGTTTCCTTTTATTTTTTATATACCGGTACTGAACAAATGTGGTTTCTTTCTTGCATAACAGGTCTGACTTAGACTTGTTTACGTTTAATAACTTTGCACATTGACTTTGATTAAAAGAAACGGTTTGTTATCAATAAGATTTTCTTACACTGGTGTTTTTCTTTTACTTCTTCTTTAACTTTTTGGTCTCTTCTAGAATTTGGTTAGCCAAGCAGTCTAGCTGCCCTGCCATTAGTTGCAGTTGGGCAGCTACCCGCTTGGCCTCTATTACAGTGTTTTAAATTTCTTTTGCTTTTTGTCTTAACCTTTCTTCTTTTCCTTTCAACTCTTTCTCTTCTCTTTCAATTTCCTTTCTCCTCTCCTCAATCTCAGTGGCTGCCAGTCAGCTCCTTACTTCTATTTCTTCTTCCAGGGATAGCTGTAAAAATGAGTAACCCACCTATGATAATCTGTCTATTATTGTTAACTTATCTTAACCCCGTCTCTACGATAATAAAATATGATGAGCTCATCCTTTAAAACATAACGCATCCTATCTCAACAAAATGTTGAAAGCCTTGTTTCATCAGGTACGGGGAGGGGAGGTGAGGTAGGGTAAACGCAAATAAAAATAGCCATAGGGGAATGGGACAGGTTTCGGAGAAAAGGCCTGTTTCCATACGTTTTGACGTCATTATGGTACCATTCGGCTGAGCCCTATGTGCCTTTTGTTATTTTAAGATGCCTTTTGCTTTCCCAGAAAGCCATGAGATTGGGAGTCTTGCCCGATCAGCACTTGGCTAGTATCACCAGGGGACTTCTGTAAATTATATAAATGAGTTACAGTACTTTCTCATTTCATTTTTGTTTGTATAAAGCTTGTTTTACTCATTTGATATCTTAAAATTTGAGGTACAATTTGCTCCGCAAAAATAAAGATATTAATGCAAATGTATATCATCATATCTCTGGAAGTATTCCAAATGTTTCCGCCTTTTATTTGAATGGTACTTAGCTCCCCATACAGACCTGCCAACCCCTGATAAAGGAAAATCTGTAGACTCATGAAAAAAAAATCGGGAGATTCTACAAAAAGTAGTGAGATTCTTTTTTTTTCCCAATCAAAATTAAACGACCCCTTTTCCATTAGGGGAATCAACTGTTTATTTTAATAAAACCTTGCTTTAGTGTGGTCCCTTATGTAACAAATTAGATGCTGCTTCTTCTTTGATGACTTTAAGAGGCCAGAAAATAGGTTATCACTGTGACGAAACATACAGCAGAGTCATTTCTTTGGGCTAAGACAACTTCATGGCTAAAATAGTCAAAGCTTATCCAGGCACAAGAATTTCCCCACAAAATTTATGTTTTTATTCAACAAGGTAATATTTCAATTTAGAATATTTCCCAGAAAACCATGAGATTGGGAGTCTTGTCGTGAGACCGTGAGAAAAGTTAAGAAATCTTGAGACTCACGGCAGAATTGTGAGAGTTGGCAGGTCTGCCTCATATGACATTTTCTATCGAAACCTGTATGTAGTAGGAAGAAACTTTGTATTAAGTGGGCACTACAGCATTCTCTGAAGTGTCTGCCTAAATTAAACAAGTTTCACTGTACATGTTTGACTCCATTCGCACTAACTATTAATATGGAACGATATGAAATTGCTTCATGCATAACAGATGTACATGTTTGGAGCTGTATGTAAATCTTATTAATTTTTTTGGTTATTTATGAAAACTTAATGTAAGCTTATAGGTATTACAGAGAAATATCCTTTGCTTCAACAAGATGGTACAACCTTCAAGTGTTAAAAATATATATATTCCTGGTGTAATTATTATAGATACATAGTGTTGAGGGAAGTCTTTGATTTCCTTTTTCTTAAAACCGAAAAATTATTGACTTACATTGTGCCAGGGTAACCGAGTTGAGGTAATCTGTTTGTATCAATATTAAGCGCACTCGAATGGACTGATCATTTTTACTGCTAATTTCTCCCATTAAACATCAAGGACAATGTTTTCCACTATTGCTGACCTACCCTTCTGCCAAGTTTCGAATTTCCACACCAAACCGATTTTCTAAAACATGCGATGTTTATATGCGATCATGCAAATTTCTGGGACAAATATTCCACTTGAAAAAATTGGCTTAAGGTGATTCCCTAGTTTTGCACTGCGCATCTCTTACTGTGCATAACAAGATGGCCGCCGTAAAAAAGAGCATGTGAAGTAACATTATTAAAATGAAGCTGACTGAAGAGAAACACTATTGGAATTTTTGCTTGCTGTTGGTTCTTGCCGAGGTGAGACTCAGTGTGTTGGGAATGTGCATAACGTAAGAAGTACGCGGGTTTGTTGAGTTCGACCTCCTCTCGGAGAACCTCGATAGTGGATGTTTAACTTGTGCTTACTCACTTTGATTTTCATTTAAACACTTTCTTTATCACATTGTGTCCTAAATGTGATATCTCGATGTAAATTCTGTAAAAACGGCTTTTTTGATACTTTCTTCCCCCTTTCACATACATTCTATTTTGAAACTCGCCCCAGTCCTCTCTCAAAAATCGGAGAAAATGCATTTGGTGCGCACTTTCTGCAGCTCTACCGCAAAAACGAGTACGGTGACCCCCTTTTTTTATTTCATGATTTTAATAAGGACAGTGCTTCCTTTCGATGAGAAAAAAATTGGCACAAATCTATGTTCCATTTTTTGGCAATTTTACCAAATTGTACGGATTGAGCCATCACGAGTCGAAAAGCGCGCGTCCAATTTAATTCTACTTTGGAGCGTAAAGTAAAAACAAGGGCATTAAAAGGCATTTTTCTGGTACGTAAGTGGATAAATAATACATTAAAGTCAAATTCTGTGTGATGTCACATGCATCATCGAAAAAATCTCTCCTTTTTGTCTAGTTTTGGGCTGCCCGCGGTTTTTGTAAAAGGGTCCTAAATAGCCGTATTTGTCTGCATTGTGACGTCAAAATGAGCACGGTGACCCCCACTTTTTATTACTTTTTTATCATCTTCTTGACTTGTTACATCAGTGTACCAAGTTTCAGCTACAATCTATGTTAGGTTCTTTTCACTACTGACCTCTAGATCGTATTTTGGCAGTAAAAGGATCGTATTTTAAATCGTATTGGGACCTTATTTGCGTCGTGAAGTGATCGTATTTACATCGTAAATTAACTTAAATTAATCGTATTCATGTCGTAAAGTAAGTTTTCAAAAAGTCGTATTGTGTCGCTTTTACGATAAAGGTACGGTACAACTACGAGCAGAAGAAGAGTGTTGAACTCGTATTTTTATCGTGAAATGTCGTTTTCACGATTACATTCAGAGATTTTTACCATAAAAAAATCGTAAAGAAATCGTGTTTTGTCATTTTACGACAAAGGTACGGTGCAACTACGGGCGGAAGAAGAGTTTTGAAGTTGTATTTCTATCGTCAAATGTCGTTTTTACGATCAAATTTAGAGATCTTTACCTTGCAAATAATCGTATTTTGTCGCTTTTACGATAAGGTCACGGTGCAACTACGAACAGAAGAAGAGATGGGAAGTGGTATTGATATCATCAAATGTAGTTTTTGCGACTTTTTGCCCGGATCCGGATCCGGGAATGTTTTGCGTATGAAATCTAGGAAATCTTTGCTTCTGGAATCCGGAATCCTGGCTTTGGAATCTGGAATACAGCTCAAGAAATCCAGAATCACGGCGTGGATCCAGAATCCAAGACTTTCTTGGATCCACAATAAAGATACAGCGACTCTATCAAAAGAAGGGCGCCTTTTGTCAGATGTGGAAATCTTTTTTATGTGGTCGATTCTATGATGCACACATTTTTTTTGACGTCCAGTCGACTGAAACAACAAAGCAGCCATTGTATCTTTACCCGGTGTTTCACCCAGACACATGTCTTCCTAGTCACCTTTGCAGCCAGCCGTTCTGGTCTCGTGACGTAGCGCTCCTCTCCAAGGGTAAAACGGCTACGCAGAAGACAAGTATTTTGTTCTTTAATTGGATTTAGATTTAGAAATCCTTACCTTGTAACTTTTTCGATGGAGATACTGTTGAATTACAATCTGAGAAGAAAGGCTTTTGCTGAGAAGGTTTAGATATCCTTGCGCCATTTGGTCGTTTTTACAGTGAACAAACAGTTTAGTTACAAATAGAGGAAGCCATTTTGAGTTCCTCGTTTGTACAATGACCACAGAACGGCCACTCAAAGAATGTAAACATTCTTATTTTTTATTCAGTTTACAAGACATATCTCTGACAGGACTATCAAAAACGTTCATATAAAATATCGTAATTATAATTACAATATACTAACTGCGATTAATATCGTTTACCTGTAATATTTAAAGTAGATGTTGTGGTTCTCAAAATTCAAAATTTCATCAAAATGAAGGATTATGCACAAGACGTTTACAAGGTAATGCTCCGATAAAAGTCGATCGCACACCCTTCAAATCGCAAAAACTTCGAAGCTTCGGAATTCCCACCTTTTCAAGGTTATTACACCTTACATTAGTCTCGGGTGTTGTCTTTGTTCGCAGGCGGCAACTTCTGATTTTGAGTGTCACATAAATGCTAATCAAAACAACATTGTCAAAGTGCGAATTATAGATGCTACTGTAGCATGGCAATGTGGCCATTATTCTTTTCATCCTAGATTAGCAGTAGAGAAGAAAGAGATCGTAGAATGTACGCGGACGCTTAGCTGGACTCCGGAGAAAGCGAACTACCCGGGAAGGGAACTGAAGGGAGACCGTCTTCTCTTGAGGGTCTTGAGTGCCTTGTGCGCTCGTCCACGCGACAATCCTAAAGGACTCCTACCATTCTGAAAAAAAAAACATAATGAACGGTATAACTGTATGAAGCAAGGGTCACTTATATAGAAGCTGGAAAGATGGAAATCATATTGTAATGAACTTCAATGCCAGGTAGTTCCGAAACTAAAAAGAACTTACAAAAGGGCAGAAAGTATCAGACCAAGGAATCTTTAAGTGTCACGCCATTTAAATGAAATATAACTCTCAATTTACCGGTGATTCATCGTGGCTTCCTAGTACATGCGCGAGTGGAATGCACCTATCAAGGTAAGCCTAGATGAACGACACACAGAGAGCCTATTCCTCTCCGGCCTAGCCTGCCTATCAAGTGGGTACGATCTTTTTTTCTCTTTTTCCAATTTTTTCGACAAACTCGCGCGGAAAAGCTTACTATCCAGGCTATCTCGGGACAGTCTGGTAAGTTTTCCAACAGACTGTGGGGGCATGATTGAAAATTTTGGAATTCGTGGAGCCATAAGTTTGATTCCTTCAAAGGCATTATACCAAAACCAGCACTACGTGATTCCAAGAATTTTTGGATTAAACGTTATACACATTTGTACAAATTCGTGGCCGATTTTCATGCCCGATTTCTTGTTTTTTTTATTATTTGTAGATTGATATATCAGTTTGTAGGCTTATCTTTATTTGTAGGCCGTTCATGGTTTGCTCATAGGGTAACGTACTCCTACCTGATTCGCTCCTATGAGGATGTAAAGGGCTACTTTAGATGAAGATTAGCCACAGAGATTCAAGCACATGAATGAATTTGCACTGGACGACGGCAGAATCGGATCCTGGTGTCTTTTAATGTCGTCATAGTCAACTGAAATTAAATAAATTGCATCATAAGGTTACTGTTTATATTCTTTGAGATCCCTTTGCTTAGCTAGTCTACTTTGTATCGCAAAGTTGAAGCGTCTGTCTGAACCTAAAATGCAAATCAATACTAATCAATGTCTTTTTCTACCTTGCGTACTCTCTAAGGGTGGATTTCCATTGTCTAGCCTGTGAACGGGGCCCCTTCTCCGAATTTTGAGCTAAGGATTTTTAATAAGGTGAACGAATCAGATCATATTTGAGACTAAATGAGTCAAACATAAAATCTGTAATATCTGTAATCCAGACTGAATCGAGCGAAGCGAACTGCTCGAGCAGTTTTCGCGAATCTTCGCACCTCTCTTGTTTACAGTTACACTGGCAACATCATGCAATTTTTGCCGTTTTCGCCGTTAGTCGCCACAGGTGAAGTTTCCACACACTCGTTGACTAAAGCGTCAAGATTATAGCATTGATTTCAATCAAACTAATTTAATTAGAACGTAGACGGGTAAATGTAACACGAATATTATGGGTTTTTAAACACTCACTCTGTAAACGACCGCTTTCATAAATCATGTTTGTCTGTAGTAAACTTTTTATTATACAGTATACGCGTCCTGGTATACGCCATTTTATATTTCTTCTCTCTGAAAAATAGAAAACAGATTAAACGCACAAAAGGCCATACATATTCAAAAGCCATGGAAACGTATTAACACTGTTTCACTTCTTTTTAAATGCCAAAGCTTAAACTACAGCTCAAGAACACGTGTAATGAATAAAATGTTGCCACTGTTAAATTCAGTTAGGGTAACATTTTTAATTTGAGGTTTTCTTTTACACCTGCTGTTAAAGCGAAATAGACTTACTTGTTTGGGAAAGAAATTTAAAGATTATTTAATAACTCACCAAAACATTTGCCTTTTATAGCAGTCCTTTTGCCTTTCGTTCTCCTTGCTTTCTCGTTTAAAATGTTGAGTAAACAGCGCGCGAAAATGCGGCGGTAAGCACAACAAGAGTTGACACGTGACAATATGTTAGGCATGTTATTGGTTTGTGGTTTCCTCGTATACCAAGCAGAGTAGTTCTTCTTTGTTGATCACCCTGATGTAATGTGTTTTTAAAAGGGGTTTCTTGTTTGAACCAAAATTTTTTGTAATAATGGTAGCTAGCTATTTAGCTGATTTACTGTAGGAATACGGGTAGCCATAGCGGTCTTGATCGCCCATCGGTATGGGGGCAGGGGACCTTAGCGGAACGGGGGTTGTAAAGATTTAATTAAATCCAGCCCTACTCACCTAAGATCACCTGATGATCCGCTCGGAATTGTGCCGAATAACTTGGCTGTTTTAATACTTTTCCAAACTCAGCAAATGAAATGTCTGCTTTCTGGTTCCGGTCTGCTGCTTTTACTTTGAAGGAACTACATTTTCCACTCACTTTCAACAGCATTGTATTATTAAAAAATATGAGCTTTTGAACAGTATTTTAGTTGAGATGTTCGGTGACGACGCTTTCCTTCATCGCATTGCGTGACACTTCGTAGTTGAACAGGTAAGAGCGCTCACTCTCGCAAATGTGTTGTGTTCGCAGACGTTGAGAAGTTTTACTTGCTGGGTTTATTCCTATAATTATAACATCTCTGCCAGAAATGCTACAGGTTTACAACAACACGTACTAAGATTGTACAATAAAAATGTAAGAAACTAGCTAGGACAATACACTTTTCGAGTCGTACATAAGATGAAAGTGCGATGTATTTACGTTATGGCAATCATCTTGGAATATAATCGCACTGTGTGTAAGACAATATTACAATAATATCAATAATCGAATTTGACTCGTATATTGAACGAGCGAAAATTGCGATTTATTTACGGACCGACGTTGGCCGTACTCTGCCTGTTATTAGATCGCATTGTGTTTACGACGATATAACCATAATATTAATTCTCGAATTTAACTCGTATATTGAACAAGAACAAATACGATTCTTTTACGCTCGGACGCTGGTCGTAATTTGACGGCAATTTGATCGCATTTTGTTTACGACAATATTACGATAATATTAATTCTCGAATTTAAATCGTAAATCTAACAAGGGCAAGTTGCGACTCTTTTACGTAAGGACGTTCGTCGTAATTTGCCTGTAATTAGATCGTACTTCAAAATACGATTTTATTACGATTGTCTGCAAGTAAATTACGGTCAAAAAACGATGAAAACGCGATCTAGAGGTCAGTAGTGTTTACTATGGAATCACCTTAAACTGTTTACGAGGTAATTATCAACAGAATATAATACAATTAACTCTCCTTCTCGGAAAGAGCTGTTGCAGCTATACTTTCCCTCTATCAGAAACTACTTTAAAATTTACTTATCCCGAAAAGACAGCTTGAATAGGTGATACTATTGGCATTATTGGAGATAACAGCAAAGTAATGAATACAATTACATCAGTTCTGGGACTGTACCTTAGCGGCTACGCTGGCACACTCGAATGGACTGATCATTTTTCCGGCTAGTTTATCTCAATTAACTTCAGAGACAATGCTTTCCAATAGAAGTAACCCACCCTTATGCCAAGTTTCGATGTTCAACACCCCACCGATTTCGAGAAAATGCGATATTACTGTGCGAACATGCAAACTTTTGCGGCACATTATTCCACTCGAGGAAATTGAGCCAAACTGTTTACAGCTCTCATACGCGTTATTTTTCGGATTAATACACACTTCACTCACCTTTTCGGAACGAGATGTTGGAACTGCACTATCCTACCGTGACAAAAACCATTTTGGAGCGTCAATATCCAGGAAAACCAACTTTAAAAGTAGCATTTGGAAATGGCAACGGCGCCATTTTCGAAAACTCTTCGAAGTTGCGCGCTTCTCTCTTCGTGACGTCAGGATGGCCAAGATCGTCCGGACAAACAAACTACCAAGTTCACCACCCCCCGCTGGTCGCGCGAAATTTGACGGGCAAGATTTCTGGACATGCTCTCTTCTGAATTGGTCTTGTTTTTCACTGAGCCTAAATTGAATGCTTCTTTTCAGAGGAGACGTTTAAAAAATCTCGGCAATGAGCAAGGTACGATAGCGACCGACGACATGTTGTCAATATTAAAGCCAATGACCTCTTCAAGTGTCACTTACATTATTTTCATTAACAAGAAGTCTTAGCCGAGTCCCTCGCAGTCGTACAACAACCAACAATCAATCACTTTTAGTGTAACTTTGAATTTAAGGCGAATTGCCTGTTCGATTGGATCCGATTCGCATTCCGATCCGATCCAAGCAATCCGTTCCGGCTTTTGTTAACGGCCACACGAGCATTCGGCTCTCGGCCCCCCGAATGGAGGTTAGTCGAGAGCATTCGTTTGTCACTGTGATTTGACAATTTGCCATTTAGCGTTTATATGCTGTCTCTCAAATGGCCTTTACAACTTTTATAGTAGTATTAATTCAGGTCTTGGCAATATGACACGGTGCATACTGGAAACAAAATAGCGTGACTCTAAATCACTGACATTGCGAATTGCGTGATTATAGCACCTTCCAAACGCGTAATGTCTCATGGGATAGAGAATCTTCTCGCTGCCATTTTTGCAGGCGCTTTTACTTTCTGACTTTTCATTTATCATTCTTTACTAAAGAAGGCCAAGACTCTTGAGGTACGTTGAAGGTATTTTTACTTCTGTTTGTACTAGTCTTTGTGTGCGTAGTTTTTCTGCAATTTTGGGTTTAGAAAACCTGAGAAAACAGAATGGTGAACAAGGAAATAGAATTATGGGTCACCATTTTGGACATTTTAAATTGGGAAGGATTCTTCTCTACTTAATGTACTGTACATCAGGTCAAATGTGTGCTGCGAAGCATGGTCAAGCACACAGTGGCCCTTTCATGTTGTTTTCTTTTAACTTTGGCCTTTTTTTCCGTGAACAGTTTCTAGTTTAACGTGTAAGTTTAATTTCAGACACAGGAAGCCGTTAATATCTTCAGACATCATGAATTGTTAATATTACTAGGGCTAATAATTTTTAAGCCACCCGTTTATAATCTGTCTTGAATGAAATATCATGAATATTGATCTCATTAATATGAAATCTAGACACTAATAACGGAGAGGTCTGGGTTGGGGGCAGGCAGTTGTACATTGTATAGGAGTTGTCCTATTTCAGA
Organism: Porites rus; assembly: GCA_964035705.1. Lineage (NCBI taxonomy): Eukaryota > Metazoa > Cnidaria > Anthozoa > Scleractinia > Poritidae > Porites > Porites rus. Next base: position 8,592,757 of record OZ037993.1, read on the forward strand.
ATTGTTATTGAAAATATATTGACAACTTTCCTGGTTATTTCCCCAATACTCACATATAGAAGCGAGGTCTGGGGGTCGATCATGACAGAAAGCTAGAAAATGATCCAATCGAGTTTGTTCAAACAGAGTTCATTAGGTGGCTGTTGGGAGTTAACAAATTCTGTAGCTCAAATGTGTGCAGATCGGAGGTAGACCGTTTCCCAATGCAAACGAAGACAAAGTGCAGAGCCATTAAATATTGGCTGAAATTTTGTGAGCCAGAGCACCAAAATGAACTCTCTGGAATAGCATTTACAGACCAAATTGGTCAAGATGAAAAGGAACTTTGGTCAAGCAAATTGAAACGGCTATTAAATCTCGCAGGTCTTGGCGACATATGGTTAGTGAAAAGGAACACTCCCGCAATCATGAGCTATATACGACAGAGACTAGAGACATAGAACAGCAAACATGGATTAGCGAAATACACAATGATGAACGAAAGGACCCGCATAAAAAAAAAATAAACTAAGAACTTTTAGGAAATTTAAACTTACCCTTGACTACGAAAATTACCTCACAAATGTAAGAAACATCAATCATAGAGTAGCAATCACAAGGCTAAGATTAAGCAAGCACAAACTAGCAATTGAAACTGGATGATACGTTAAACCCTGTCAACCACCAGACCAAAGAATCTGTCCATTATGTAAAACTGGATTAGAAGACGAGGAGCATTTTTTGATGAGTTGCATAGCCTATATATAGGGATCTTAGGAGAGAGCTGTTCAATATGCTAAAAAAGGAAACTAATCTTTTTCTTGACTCTATGGCTCCAAGCTCTGCCTTTGCAACGTTGATAAGTATGAAGCAAGGAGAGAAAACGCAAAAAATTGTGGCTAAATACATATGTGATCACTTCCGCGAAAGAGATAGACACGTTAAATATAACCTTGTTTAATAGTTGTATAAATTCTACAAATGTACACCTCTGTAATTATTGCACTAAAATCTTTGTTATCGTCGTAAACACATGTGTCTGTAGGCGCTCTGTTGATAATAAAGCACTTATCCTATCCTATCCTATCCTATCCTATCCTATTGTATGAGAGTCATAAGACCATACTGATAATGTATCGGCCAAATCGAAGCTTCAACATCCCCCCCCCCGCCCCTGGGCATACCCCAGGCATTTGGCACCTTTGCCGTCCCGGGGAGGAGGGAATTTGATTATCATAGTCTTCCAGGGGGTGGGGAATTTGATTGCCATGCGTTAGGAGTGGGGAATTTGAACTTCACCCTTGATTTCGTGTTGAATCTCTGGCGAGTTGAGCTGTCATGGGGGACGCGGTGTTGGATGATTTTCGTGGAAAAGATTGCGCCTTTGTGGCCAATTGGTTACAAGGTTTGTGCCGTATTTGAAGGTATTTAAATTTTAATATTTTAAATATTGGATTTAGGCTTTGAATATATGAATGTATTAAGTTGTGTTTATAATGAATTACAATACCTATACTGGTGATTCAATACCTCAATAAAAAGCTCAACAGAGGTCAATTACTTTGACCTGCCGCATGTATGTTAATTAGTAAGGTGAGCGATGATGCATGTCAGTGAATTTGTCATGATGCAGTAATCTCAATAGGTGGGATTTTTTTTAAAGAATGCTTTGTATGTTGCATGACACACGAAGAAACTCTGAGCCTTCAGTAACCTTGTAGCAGTGATTTCCGCCGCTTTGCATGAGACTTTTGTTCATAGTAAATACGTTAACAGTATTTCCCAGTTTTTGTTATATTGAATGCAGATTATTTGCTGCATTTATAAAGATTTTGTTCGACAACTGAAGGCGTTTTTGCCATCCTGTTGTCATTTATGTGCCTGTGAAATGTCCTCGGGGTGGGGGCATTTGATCACCTGAATGGACCCTAGTGTGGGGCATTTGAACGGCATTTTGGCCCAGGTAGTGGGGAATTTGAACAATAATTTTCAGTAAAGTCAAATGCCCAGGGGGTTGCCCAGGTGGGGGGGGGGGGATGTTGAAGCTTCGATTTGACCAATACATAACCAATTGTAATACACCACGCTAGCGTGTAATCTATTGCTTAATTTTTGATATTATTAGACAAAGTCTTAGAATTTTAGTGCACTCTCAGAGAGCAAGCAAGGTTAAGCTTGAATATCTTTGGTGTCCTGCCTAACTCACTGCTCAATAGGTTATCATTAGATCCCATTGACCGTAGCCCCTTCAGACACCTCATGAAATTTACACAACATAGTTTTCCCCTTTATTAATTAGGGTTAACAGGACTGTGTCACAGCAGTCCAGTTCATTTTGTTTAAATTTGCTAATTACTTGCCCTCAATCGCTATGGAACTTAAAGTAAGCAAACAAATTACATGTAAATGACAAAATCAGAGATCCATGACAAAGGAATATGTCTCCTGAGCATTATTTTTGAAGTTGCAAGCAGCAGGGATCAACTTTGAAAAACTGTTAGTCTGAAAGGTTTTCAAAAACCCTAATTTCAATCCTATTCAATCAGTTTTTCCCATCCCTGGCATCTGTTGTTTCTGTTATGTTATTTTAACCTTCGTTTAAAGTTTTAAGCGGTTATTTTTATGTTTCTCTTAATTTAACAGGCATTTTGTAATTTCCTAATTTGGCTGAATTTCATGACACAGCTCCCTCCACTGCACTGTTACAGATTAGGGTTAAGAACTGCCTTTACAGCTTAGGCTTAAGCACTGCCTTTACTGATTAGTGTTAAACACTGTTTCGAAACAGGTTAGGTTCTTGTTTTTGGGTTGGGATTGATGCCATATGTACTTAAATACACCACTTTCCAGCAAATCCTCAGTGGTCTGGTGGTTAGCGTAGTATACTGCACCATCTGGGTCGTGGGTTCGAATCCTACCATCTTTCGTATCAAATTTTTTTTCTTTTAAATTGAAGAGACTTGCACTTTCATGAACATTTCCAGCTTGAAATCTCATCTAAGTCTGATGTAAAAGCAGAAAACAGTTCTACTTTGTGTAAATTTCATGAGGGGAGAAAGGGGCCGATGGGATCTAATGCTGACCTGCTCAATAACTGGCCCTTTAAGTCCCAGTTGACTGGCATTAATTGATCTAAGGGGTTAACAAAAAATCAAAAACAACCAATTATGCCAGCTATGCTTTTACAACTTCATGATCGACTTGACCTGGGTAACAGTGCAGATGTTTTGTTCTGGGCTATTTATTAAGTTGCCTTCTATGGCATGTTCCGTAAATCCATTTGTTACCCGTGTTGACTTCATCGTTTGATCTGTGCAAGCAGTTGACTAAGGCTGATTTTAAAATCTTTCCCTGGGGGTACTCATCACTATTCGTTGGAGAAAGACCATACAATTTCTTGAACGGATTGTAGAAATTCTACTCCCTTGCATTCCCCGTTCCAAGCTATGTCACACAGCAGCCATCACAAATACCTTTTGCTTTACAGCGGCAGCATTTGCTTTCAACTCTCAAGCGTTCAACTCGGTAGACCAAAAGCAGCTTGTAGAAATTTTTACCTATGGCTCCTTTGTGTCCACCTTGCAAATTCATCTTTCGTCCCTTGGTTTCGACCCCAAGCTGTTTGCTATGAACTCTTTTCACAGGGGTGGGGCATCCTTTGCATACCAAGCCAGCATACCCATCAAATTGATTTTAGCCCTCGGCAGTTGACGCTCTGACTCCATGCTAATTTATTTAACGATGCCTTTAACCGTGAAGATTTGCCTTCATTCTGCTAACATGCTTGGTAAAGCTGTCATTTCACTTACTCCACACCACTTTCACAACACTAACCCTTCCACTTCTTCTACCTCTGGGTTTGGACCATAGTTTTAGTGTATCAAATATGAACTCTTGATTAGATATTTAGTGGATTATGTAAGTAGGAATTAATGATAATAGAATAAACTGCTTGTTCCCAAAACAAGAGTCTTAGTCTGTTTTGGTGTTTAGGTGAATATTTATCTCATCAATATGAATCTAGACAGGAGGTATGGATTGGGGGCAGGCAGTTGTACATTGTATAGGAGTCGTCCTATTTCAGAATTGAGCAGTATATTTTATGAGAGTCATAAGACCATACTGTTAACCAATATATTTGTAATACGCCACGTTAGCTTGTAGTCTATTGCTTAATTTTTGATATTATCTGATAAAGGCTTAGAATTTCAGTGCACTCTCAGTAAGCAAGCAAGCAAGCAAGCAAGCAAGATTAAGCTTTTCGATACGGTATTCGAATTTCAAGTTTCCGTCTCATCCACTCCATAGGCAGTTTTTGATCGTGTTGTTATTTGTACCAGAACCCCATGTTTGTACCTAGTGGTTCTGTATTTTTGTTTCTTGATGCGCCAGTAAAGAGAGAGTCGGTCGATCGATGACACGGTTCAGGTAAAGCAACTGCTACTTTAATGCTACAGTAGGCACAACAGCGAAATACAGAACAAACTCAAGAGCGAGACACGAGAGCGTCTAGGGCGCGTGTCCTTATCTACAGTACCGCTGACCGGTACTGGCGTGGCCTCTTTTTCCTTTCTTTACTCTTACAAATATGGTATGAGCCCAATGGTTACAGAAAAATTTAGGTACATGTAAACGGCTAACATGAATAACAATAAAACTTGAACAGTTTCTAGTGTGGGTCACGAGGACCACTGGCTAATTAATCCGTATCAAAGTCCTCAAAACGTGCGGGTCGGCGTCGCTCACGTGTGGATCGGCGAGGAGGGGGGGTGGCATCTGATTCGCTGTCGCTAGCATAGGGGTCTCTGGTTTCATCAGGGTGGGTCACGGTCACGGTATCATGAGACTCATCGTGGCTGGTAGGGAAGTCATCAAGGTGGGGGAATTCCTGGGTAGAAGGTGTCGAGATCGCGCACGGAATGATTGGCGGAGGTGGTGGTTCTGGCTGTGTTGGTGGAGTTTCGTCAGATGAGGAGTCTGCATCCCTATTGGGAGCAGGTGGTCTGTGGTACACGACTTCGGATGGGACTCGATAGCACTCAGACATCTTCACTCGGTAAGACGTGCTGCGGAGTTGGGAGCCAACAAATTTCTTGACGTTGCAGAACGAGCCGGTTATTTCTACGACAAGGTAGCGATCGCGGGCTCTGGTCTTGTTCCGATCGGCATAGAGGTAGACTAAATCACCTACAGCAACGCGGTCAGTGGGGTTGCTCTTTGGGATAGGTGTCTTTGACTTCTCACTGTGGGGGTGGTTAGACAACCGTTGTGTATGTTGTCGTAGGATGATGTCCTGGTCTTGTAGGGGGATCTGCTGGTTTGTGAACTGATCGCGTTGGGTCCACATCTCTCTTGCGGAAAGACCACGTGAGCGAAGGCGCGCGTTTAGATTGGCTGTGACCACGGCGAGTTGCACGTGGTTTACTGGACCGCCTAGTGGATCATGGAGGAGTAGTTCGCTTTCGACCTCCTGTACTGCCCGCTCTGCAATAGGGTTCTTGTTTCTGTTTTTGGCGTCGCCGATCTCAAGGGTGATCCTGTGGTGTTTCAGTAGTTGATCGTCCCTGAGTGCTTTGAATCCTGGGGCTGGGTCGGTACGTATGACGGCTGTTGGTCCATCTAGTGGACGTAGTTGGACACAAAGACGGATAAGAGCGTCGCGCAGAGTGTTGTGACGCTCGTCTTCCAGCAGGGTTGTGGCTGTAAGCGATGTTACGCACTCACGTAGTACAAGCACAAGTTGTCTTGAGCGTTTGATGACATCTGCGGCAAATGATACGCCAACTGCGTCGGGAGGGGGGCAGGACGACTGCTCCACGCGCATTTTCGGAGTTTGGCGTAGAGAGGCACAGATGTGGCAAGCTTGGGTCACGCGGTCGATGGCCTTGTGTATGTCTAAGGCATATAGGTACCGGTTGGTTACAGCCTGGAGTTGATGGCTCGACGGATGGGTGAGCTGTATGTGTAGGGCTGTCAGCAGTCCATCAAGCACTTGTCGAGGGACAATGATGCACTCGCGGCTAGGTACAAGGGGTTCATCACGCCGGACAACGAGCAAGCCATCGTTTGCAATGGTAGCGACGTTCAGGTATCTTTTAACATCTTTTATGTTGGTAAGTTTCTTCGAAGGGCGTGTCCCTTGTTGTAAGTGGGCGCGAGTACGCCGCAGATCGGCACATTCGGCCTGAATGGCTAACCAGGCAGTGCGGCTGGTGAAGGGTAGGCGCTCATCACCACGCAGTATATCCTGTACCGATGTGTTTCTGACAACGGAGTCTTGGGTGAGTTTTGTGAAGGCGCAGATCTGGCAGGCTTCGTCTTCGCAAGGGGGTGCGTTGCGGCTGGCGAAATCAGAGGGTAGGATCGCAGATCCGGATACATGTCTGACGGACGCTTGATACCGGCTCACAGTTGATAGAAAGGTGGAGACGCGAGGGCTAGCGGAAAACTCCCCGCGACAGAGTTTTTCAAATGCCTGTACGCACGGTTTGCTGTCGGTTAGGATGCAGGCCTTGTGAAGGGATTGGATTAGGTACGGGCTGAAGTGCTTGGTGGCAACGGCAATAGCTAGGGCCTCCACCTCACACGGTAACCATGTCGGTTGTGAGCCACGTAGCTTTGTGCTAAAGAACCCTGCCAAATGAAGTTTGTTGTCACGGGTGACATAAAGCGTGGCTCCTATTCCAGGCTTACGGACCGCCCCGTCGGTCACAATCCACAACTGGTCACTTGGTTTGGGTAGCGAGATGGTGCGAGCAGTGGAGAGGGCTTTCTGGGCATGGAGGAACGAAGTTCGGAGGTCGTCTGACCATTGTATGTGTTCTTTAGATTCGCGGCCAGCTACGGTGTCATCAAGTTGTGCAAGGAGTGACGAGCACCCGGGAATTACGCGGGAGAGTACCTTGTATGCTCCTATGAATGATCGCATGCGGCCAACGGTTTCGGGTTCAGGACACGAGGCGAGGGTGGCGATGCGGTGAGGGCTTGCTCTTAAAGTGCCAGCGTTCCAAATCCATCCCAGTATTGTTGTGGACCGAGGATTGATGATCGTCTTCGATGCGGAGAGGCGGAGGTCACACTTGTGGAGGGCTGCTAGAACCTTCCTCCAGTTTCGTAGGAGTTCTTGTGGCGTGTTTCCCCCACAGTATAGATCGTCTGCGATTTTGGCGACAACGCCTTCTTCTAAAAGGTGACCAAGGACGCGACACATAAGTTCTTCCAGTGCCGTTTCAGAGCCGGGTATGCCCATGGCCGACCGTGTGTATACGCGCACTCCCCGGAATGGGGTAGCTACCCCACAGTACTTCATGGAGGCACGCGAGAGGGGGATTTGGTAAAAAGCGCTGGTCAAGTCCGATGCGATGATGTGTTTCCACTGGGCGATATGGCGTAACGTGGAGTCCACATCTGGCATGAGTGAAGGTTGTGGCTTACTATAGCGACCGACATCAGCGAATGCAGTAACTAGGCGGGAGCCACCATTGGGTTTCTTGACGAGAAATGAAGGGTTCAGGTACTCGACCGTGACGTTTATGTCTTCGGGGCGACTGAAGACACCCAAAGCTTCAAGTTCGTCAAATTTCTGCTGGAGCTCCACTAGCTGGTGACGGGCATACTGTGGTAGACGGCCTTTCCGCTGGGGGGGTTCTACAGGTCCCATGTTGACTCTTGCTTCGAACGGACCTTCCGCACCATTGTAGCCCTTGATGTTTGGGTCGAATACGTGGTCATACTCGTCCAACAGCGAAGTGAACTTTGCTCTTATATCCCGGGGAAGTAAGTTGTCTGGGTCAAGGCGTACGGTTGACGAGTGTTTTGTACCTGGGATAGGTACTGATGGTTTGGGAGGTGGCTTGGCTGTTGGGGGTGAGTTGTCGCCGAGGGGTTCTGGTGTGAAGGTGGCGCGTACCTGGCAGAAGTGCTCATTTCGCTTGAGGAAGTGCGGCTCGGATGAGAGATTGGGAATACGTATCTTTCCTGCCACGCTAGAGACTATGCGTGGGGTGGGCCACAGTTGGGAAGCTGACAACTGCCTAACGCTGGGGGCATCTGTTCGAGGCTCTAAGGCGTATTCGGAGTCAGTGGGGACGTCGTGTGGTAGGTCGACTTCAACAAACTCTCCGGGCCAGACGGTCATTGACGTGGGGGGAGAGCGGAGTACTATTGCACGACGTGCGGCGGGGTTTACTGTAGCCGGGTGTGGGGACCCGTAACTGACGATGGAACCGTTGTGGAGGATCACTTGGCGCTTAGCTGGGCGTACTGCAATATCGTTGGTTTCCATAAAGGGGGTGCCTGCCAGTATGTCCACGTCGAGGTTCTCAACGATGAGTCCTTCGAAGGTGAAATCTCGGCCTTCGCGGCTTAATAAGAAGCGGGTCTCACCGACGACCTGAAGGGGGGATGAGCCGTCTGCTTGGTGGACGGACTGGGAGCTAGATGTCATGTGGCAGCCAAGACGTTGGACGACAGTGTGGCGGATCATGTTTCCAGTAGCCCCACTATCGATGGTGATTCGTACGGGGTAGTGGGAGTAGAACATGTCTAGGTACGGTGACTGGCGGGTCTGTATGCGGAAGACCTTAGGGCCTGGGCCAGGCCTAGCGTCGTCGGTGTCGCTTTCTGGGTCGGTCATGGCGGGTGTGGTCTCAGGTTCATGGGGAGTATCAAAGATGTCGGCGATCTGTCTGGCCTTCGCGATGTATTTGCGGTCTTGGTCTGGAAGGAAATTGCATTCGCTCAAGAAATGGTTGTCGGGGCGACCTGCCTGTTTGCAAAGGGGACAGGACTTAGTGGGGCGGCTGGGTCGTGTAGTCGCCTTATACGGGGTTTTGACGCCGAGAGGTCTGCGGTAGTTAGTGACAGCGGTGCGCATGATCTTGGCATCATCAGCGGTGCGTATTTCGTCGAGCAGGGAAGTAAGGGCCTGAGATATCTCTGGCTTTATGGAGGCCAGAGTCCGTGATCGTAGCTCAGTTCCATACCGCTGTTTCACTAACTTAGGTAGCTCGGGGTGGATCAGTTTAAGCCAGGTGAGAACGATGAAATTCTCCAGGGTGGGGGTGAGTTCCTCATCTTCTGTGGTAACCTCACCATGGTGTGACAGGCTATTTGCACGGAGTAGAGTGTCCTCCACGAAGGCCGTCAGTCTCTGAAAGAGATCCTCTGGGCGTTCATCTGCTTCCAAATGTAAGCCAGCGAAATCCAGAAAGTGGGCGCCTGTGACTTGGAAGCCAAAATGTGCACGAATCATGTTCCAAACAGAGTGAATCGAAGTCGAGTTCTTCACGAGAGAGGTCCTGGATATCACTGGGCAATAGTTGGCTATTTGTCCGAGCATTAGTTCGAGAAAATTGACCTTCTGACGGGCCGTTTTGCGTCTGGAGATCGGGATGGTTTCCCCGTCATCTGTGAGGCCGCGTAGGGGCTGGGACTTAGTCTTTTTCCCCCACGTAGCGTCTTCTGCGAGGAAAGGAGCGAAATGGCTGTCGAGGGATAAAGTGTACAACAGATTTTGTCTCCAGTTCTCGAAGCTGTTGATGGACTCGTTCTTTGACAGGCTCCACTGTTTTGGGGCTCGGAGGGTACTCGCCATAGTTGTGGTTTGGTTGCAAGTTTACGAATAAATCGTGCTTGGGCGACGAAGGTGTTCGAAGTATCGACTTACCGACGTTTGCACGGGTAGCTCTGGCTTTGTTTTCTTTTCGGTTTCTTGGCGTAGATCCGGAAGCGCTGCCACCACGCCAGTAAAGAGAGAGTCGGTCGATCGATGACACGGTTCAGGTAAAGCAACTGCTACTTTAATGCTACAGTAGGCACAACAGCGAAATACAGAACAAACTCAAGAGCGAGACACGAGAGCGTCTAGGGCGCGTGTCCTTATCTACAGTACCGCTGACCGGTACTGGCGATGAATGTACATACGATTTTGAATGCATGGACCATAGTTTTAAGTGTATCAAATATGAACTCTTGATTGGATTTCTAGTGGATTATGTTATTAGGAATTAATGACAATAGAATTAACTGCCTGTTCCCAAAACAAAAGTCTTAGTCTGTTGTGCTGTTTAGACAGAAACAAAAATTATTCTGACAAATAAAAACTGTAAAAAACTTATACAAATCTTACTGTTAGTTTGTACTAAAACACAATAATATGTAAGTTAGGCCTCCCTTCAGGGTTAAATGCTGAGACTCGAGATACACTTCATGCATTGAAAGGCGTGGGGTAGGTGATTAATTTTCCTGTGTAGCTTTAACTGGACATGTCACATTTCACAGGTCAAAATGTATGACCAGGGCTACTTAAGGCTACTTTTAATCCTTTTTGTTTTTTTTGTGCTGATATCTGGGATGTACAGACTTGAGTTTAAATGTGCTGGTATTTTGAACGAAGGAAGTGGCTCATTATTATTGGGTAAGAGGGCTGGTAAATGTTTGGGGAGGGTTAAGATTTTTGGTGCTCTGATTTTGGGAGGGTGAAATTCGGGCAAGGATCTAGGATAAGTACTGACCGATTTCCTAAATTGCCCATACTTTTGTAATCAGAGCCAGTTCAACTTATACATTGCAAACCATTTTTCTAAAGAACATAAAAAATAAGAAATGTGACGTTTGTGTAAATCAAGCTGAAAATGTTTTAAAAACGTCTGGGTTTGCCGGAATCAAAGCCAGCAGTAAAGAAATTTTGGGCAATCCAAACTAAAGACGATGGCTGCTCATTTCACAGCAAGCGGCACTCAGGGAGTGAATTACAGTGTTGCTGTTGTGAGAGTGCTATCAACAAAGATATGGGGCTGGTTACATGTAATGCAAATGGTAGTATCGAAAACGAAGACCCCTAAAACGAAGACCAAAGACCAAAGACCCCCTTGAAAATGAAGACCCACTCAAAAACGAAGACCCCCTCGAAAATGAAGACCCACGCAAAAACCCAATCGATTTATAAAGTCTTGAAAAGACAATTGACCAGGATCAAATCAAATCAAAGACCATTAAATCACAAGACCACAAAATAGTTAATAGGTAAGTGAACTTAACAATCCAGCTTACAGTAAATGATCATAGCCTGGATGTAAAATTCCACATTTTTTGAAGTGTATCGTTAATTTCCTATAATAAGGAATACCCAACGGATACTAGGTTGCTTCACAGACCCTCTATTTTCTCTTAGATTGTCGAGTCTTTTCAAGACTTTATGCATCAATTGGGTTTTCACGTGGGTCTTGGTTTTCGAGTGGGTCTTCATTTTCAAGGTCTTCGTCTTTGAGGGGGTCTTTGGTCTTCGTTTTAGGAGTCTTCGGTTTTGATGCTACCATTTGCATTACATATAACCATCCCCATATCTTTGTTGATAGCACTTGCAAATCAGCGACACTGTGATTCACTCGCTCAGGGGCGTAGCTATGCCTGTCTGAGATACTACCTACCTTGTTGGCTTGATTTATAAAGCCATTGATTAACTTAATAAGGACCAATCAAAGGGAAAATATCTTAAGGGCAGAGTGGGGAGGGGGGTTGTCACAATTTTGAGGGCTGATGGTTTGGGGAGGGTCAAGATTTTTTAGACAAAAATTTGAGGAAGGGCGTGATTTATGGGTTCTCATTTTTTAGTTTTTTCATCCCTCTTCCCCTCAGTAATTGATGACCACTCCTTTAAAAGCACATTTATCAAAATCAAGTCATCAGTCCTGTTGTTGAAAGAAGGTAAGTTTGGTTGAAAAATGCCTGTATTATTAAAATTAGCAGCAGGCTTTTTAACACAAGGAGGTGATGATCAAGTGGGGATCAATAGAAAAAATTGTCAGAGAGGGAATTTACATTGACCTGAAAATGTAAAAGATTAAATGTTTTACATTTTCAGGTCAATGTAAATTCCCTCTCTGAAAAATTTTGTTTTCAACAGATATTCTTTAGGAGATGCCATGAATATATCGGAAGATCAAAAACGATGGGTAGTTATTGGGATTGCTTTCAACAAGCTGGTGCCTCATATTCGACCATTTGTAGAGCAGTCTTTACAGGCAGAGTACCAGAGCTTGAAGTCCAGCCAGAACATTCACATCCAAACTCCACCTGGGATTCTCAAGAATCATCCCAAACATCTGAAATATGAAAACGTCAATGGTAACAGCAGTCACAAACTCTCCTCTGGAAAGTTTGACTTTTCGAAATTTGACTATAAGGTATCAAGTCATGTTGACTTTGCCAAGCTTTACGTTCAGCCTTTCATGGCCAAGTTCAATGCATTTGATGGTGAGTGTGATGGGTCTGCTGTTCTTCTACTACTTGGAGAAGTACCTGTGTTTTCACATGCAATACAGTCATCAGCTAAGACAGTAAGAGATCATGTAAGAAATGAGTGGGCTCACTGTAACTTTACAGATTGGGATGCAGTGAAGTTTCAATGCTGTTTTATGGAGATGCAGCAACTTGTCCAATCCCTGGGCCTGCCCACAGCAGACGAAACTAAAATCCTATCCGAGCTAAATGACTGGGAGAACAAAGGTAATTTAATTTAATTTTTAAGTATCTTTTTGTCAAAGTCACAGTTTTGTTGTAAAAAGCGTGTAAAAACTTAAAAACCCTCTTGTCCCTTTCTATTCTCCCTTCGTCATTAAGGAAGTACTTTTTCAAAGAAGACATTTGTTTACCGACGGAGCACTGAGGAGTGTTCTTCGTGCGTCCAGATCGAATTGGAATTTGGAAAAGGCAGGTACAAAAGTCGGACCGGATCAACTCGCGCGGACCGTCAGTCCGGGTCGGATCAACTCGGATCGACTCGGACCAACTCGGATCGAATAAAAAAAGATAAAAATAGCATAAAATTGGACTCGGATCAACTCGGAGCAATCAAAAAAATTAAATTAAATCAGCAAAACTGAAAGTTCAACCCATTTGGAGGGTAAAAAAGGCCAGATCATCCTTTTCTCTCCGGGGCTTTCAGGCGCCATTTTGTTTTACTAGTGCCAGTTCCTCTCGGATCATGTTATAAACTCGTAGTTGTGGTTCGGAACTAAAGAAATGATAGTTTCAGTCGCCTAGCTAGAATGTATATATTTGCTTATTTATTAGACTACTGAATTATTTATGAGAAAAGCATCAAAAGCCTGGTCTGTTGATCGCTTTTAGATAGTTATCGAAGAGTGTTTGTTTGTTTGTTCCTCTTTGTTTTTTTTTCTGCAGGACTTCTGAAACTTAATTTTAATGATACACTAGTGAGCAGCACACATACATTTCCAGTGAACATTTTCAACTTGGAAGGAGGAGAAACCATGCTCGCCCGGGACAAAGGAATTTTTTCCATGCCCCACGCAAGAATCGAACTCGCGACCCTCCGGTTCAGTGGTTGGAACGTCCCATAAACATGTAGTATTCGAAGGGTCGTGAGTTCAATTCTCGCCCGGGGTAGGAAAATTTTCGTTGTCCCGGGCGAGCATGATTTCTCCTCCTTCCAAGTTGAAAATGTTCACTGGAAGTGTATGTGTGCTGCTCACAAGTGTATCATTAAAATTAATAAAAATAAAAATAAAACTAATTTACGCAACTACGAGTTCGTGAGAAAAAAACAAAATGGCGGGTGAAAGTTAAGTGATACCGACTGATTTTATTTTTCTTTTTATAATCCGAGTTTTTTTTTTATGATCCGAGTTGATCCGAGTCCAATTTTATTTTATTTTTTTATTTTTTTATTCGATCCGAGTTGGTCCGAGTCGATCCGAGTTGATCCGACCCGGACTGGCGGTCCGAGTTGATCCGGTCCGAATTTTGTACCTGCCTATTTGGAAATGTTAGGACAGGATAGGAAAAAACTTTTTACACGAAAGCTTTTGATTCCATCACGGAATATTTATTTGTCGGGCAGTGTACCCGACATAATTTGCATCGCACAAATCACATTGAAATTAAGTATACAACGCATTGAGTGTTGACGATCGGGGGCTTGTTTTCCTTGACACTCAGGGTTTGTGACAGCTTTTACCGTTTTTACAAGCAGAAAACTTTTTACCGTTTTTACAAGCAGAAAACTGTCACAAGCAGAAAACTAAAAACAAGCAGAAAACTGTCACAAACCCTGAGTGTCAAGGAAAACAAGCCCCCGATCGTCAAGCTCAATGCGTTGTATACTTGTTTCAGTGTGATTTGTGGGATGCAAATTATGTCGGGTACACTGCCGGACACTTACATCAACGCATAAGTGAACACCGTTATTCAGCCATCGAGAAACACCTTGAAACACAGAATAGCAACAACAGAACAAAGACTGACCATCTTTTCAAAGTTCTGAGGAAATGTAACAGCAAGTTTGATTGCTTAGTCTACGAGATGTTATACATAAAGGACATCAAGCCTTCTCTCAACACGCAAGCTGACTCCATTCGCGCCAAGCTATTTACGTGACACTTGCGTACATTTTTTTATGTTTTTATTTTATTTTTTTTCTCTTATTGTGTTTCTTACCTTGGGAATTATACCCATTGGACCCGCAAATATTTTATGTATTGTTTCAAATTTTAGATATTCGTTTTACACCTTATACTTTTTCACTTTTCAACTTGATAATGGCGTAACGTAGCGCCGAAACGTCGTTCACATTTTTAAAATGTTTTTTAAATGTATTTTAAAAATCTTTTAGCGTTTAACTTTTTGATCAAATCATTTTCGAAATCTCTCCTGTTACGTATTTTTAATTAGTCTTCCATTTTTATTAATTTTATGTATATATCAATATGCGGCAACCTGTTTTAGATTTTTAGCCTTCTTAATTCTTAGTTTTTAATTGTCAATGACTTTTAACAGAGAGACTGGGTAACCACTCCCTGTGTATTTGACATTAAAGAAATTATCTTATCTTATCTTAAATGCTGCCTCATGGTGTTAATAGGCTTGTGGAATGTGCGAACTCCTTGTTTTTTGAAAACTTTGTAAGCTTTTCTGGAACTCCTTGCACGTAAGGAAGTCAGAGACACTGTGAGCACGATTGGAGAGGGCTTTACCTTTTGTACCTGAAGTGTTGGCTGTCTTTGGCGAGATTCTAAACATTCACTGTTTGTAGCTGTTGTTGGAAATGTTGGTTTTTTAGAAGAGGATAGAACCGGAATACCCGGAGAACAACCTTTCGAAGCAAGGGAGAGAACCAGTTACAATCTCAACCCTCATATGGCGTTGACACCAGGATTCGAACCCGGGCCAGATACGCTATCGTGAAAAATACCATAATATTCTCAAAATTGTCTTTTCAATTTGAGAATATTATGACATGTTTGGCAGTGGTCTGTAGTTGGGAGGGGAGTACGTCTACCCCTGCGTCACCCTTGCTTTTGCCCTTTAGAGAGACAAGGGGCCTGAAAACGAGCCTGATCCCTGCAAAGGTTACTTAAGTAGCTTGCTTGGTAATCTGTTGGAATTTGTCTGCTTTAACGTCGCCTCAAAAGGTCAAAAACCTTTTTTTGTGACAATTTTTCTGTGTCCTCGTATTATTGCTTAAGCTCGATTACCAGCCTTTTTGGGAGGAGGATGCAAAGCTTACTACTCCTCAAACGGCTGGAAATCGAGGCTTGTGATTGTCACTATTGGTAAAAGACACTAGTCCTTAGCAGTTAAGCCTAAAATTTAATATTGTATGATATTTTCATCTGACGTTGAAACTTTCACGTATTTGCATAAAAAAGTTAAGCCATAAATTCAACGTCTGCATTTGATGTGAAAAATGGAGGTATCTTTAAAATATTAGAAGTGTAAATATACAACTGCAGTCATCTGTTAAACAAGGCCCGTTAAAGCCGTTGCAGAAAGAGGAATAGCTTAATGAATCTGAAGAGTGCTAAAATGAAATAACTTTTGTAATAATATACACGAAAAAATTACTTAATTCTGATTGGCTGAGAAAGGAGTGCAGCTCTTCTGTAACACGAGTGCAAAATGTGTAACACGAGTGCAAACTTGTAACACGAGTGCAAATTACAAATGCTTTCTGATTGGCTGAAAACACAAAAGAAACCAACAAGAACCAATCAGATTAGAGATGTTTTAACAACAAAAATTCAAGAAAATGGCCATGGTTTTCAGCACACGACGGCGGGATTTAATTTTGTAAGCAAAACAACAATAGAAAAGTTAAAAAAAATATTCCAAAAACCCGAACACAGTAAAAAGTACGTCTTTCTGGCTAAATATATTAAAAATGCGTTGCTAAGAGAAAAATACTGTCAACAAAATCGAGGAAAATTAGCCAGAGAAACTAGAAAACAAGCCACTTATAACAGACTACGCTAAAGTAAAAAAATAAAAGAACAAAAACGGTTGCAACCACACACAAACCATGACAGCTACAGAATGAACAAGGATACAATTCCATGATAACAACAGGGATTTCAAGTCATGTACGTAAACGAGAAGTCATCTGAGAATTCCTCATGCCGTATGGATGGCTTAGGCAAATAATTTAAACACTGGGCACATTTAGGATTGTAAAACTAAATACCACTTTTTATCTGAGTTATTTTAAGTAACGTTATTTAAGTTGTTAAAATGTTCTGTTTACAGGTGTAACATTCTGTGGTACCTCCCCAGTAGATCCGTCCCTATTAAGCTTGGTTCAAAATGAAGTGTCACAACTTTCCTGCAATTTGGATCATTTTGTTTGCCAGCACAAAGAGGAGAGCGACCTGTTAAAATTACAGCTCTGCGAGGTGCAGCAAAACCTCCAACAGCTGCTCCAACTTCCCCAGAAAGTTGAACAAGTGGAACACAAGGTGGAAACCTTGGAAGAAAAGGTAGAAGATCTTAGTTGCAGGCTAGTGAGACGTCAAGAAAGTGTCAACCCTCCATCGTTCTTTGGAGCGCTGGACAGAAATGAGTATTTTACAGGCCGGAAAAAAGAGTTAGAATCATTGGACAAAGTTTTTGAAGAAGTTAACACTAAAGTAGCTGGTCTTGGATGCAGTAAGAGAAACGCTAAAGTTCATGGTATTTGCGGACTCGGAGGCTGCGGGAAGTCATCTCTTGCCTTCGAATATGCTTGGCGCAACCTGGAACGTTACCCTGGAGGCGTTTTCGTTATAAATGGAGAAAGTGACGAACTGTTGCGAGCATCTGTTCAAGGAATCCATGGACATTTCGTGTACAAGTCGCAGCTCAGCAGGCACGAAGAAGCGAAACAGTTTGATCAGCTAATGACAGAAACTCTTTCGTGGCTTGGTAGTCTAAGACACAAGTGGCTTTTGCTTGTAGACAACATGGATCAAAAGAAACTTAGTTCCTACACACGAAAAATGTTTTTGGGCCAGTGGAAAAATAAAACTTTAGGGGACATTCTTGTGACTTCTCGTAGAAGTCCTCAAGCGTTGTGTGAGGACCTAGAACTTCGTCCTGAAAACTGTCTTGAGCTGAATGCTTTTTCTGTCGACGAATCTATTGAATTCCTAAAGAAACGCACCGGATTAGCATCCGCTTTTGAACATCAAGAGGAAGGAGTAAAAGAACTTGCCCAGGAGCTTGGTGGATTACCGTTGGCCTTAGAACAAGCTGCTGCTTACATCAGTGCGTTGAAGTGTTCGGCTCAGTCCTACCTTGAGCAGTATCGTAAACAAAAGTCGATTCTTTTGAATAGGAAAAGCGCCAAACCATGCTCAGAGGTCTACAGTGAGGCACGCCTGGCAGTACAAACTACATGGCGTCTGAATTTCAGTTATATAGAAAATGACGAAACGGATGAAGGACTTGGAAAGGCCGCTTCCTTCTTCATGAAAATTGCCACATATCTGTCCCCAGATGAGATACCCATTGAGATTTTGAACGTGGGTGCCCCAGAGATTGACCATGAGTACCTGAAGGATCGCCTGAAAATGCCAATCGGTGCAGAACAAATTGTTGATTTGTTGCTTAGGTTTTCACTTTTCAAACGGAAGTCAGATGACAGGTTAAGTATCCATCGACTTGTTCAAGAGACTTTAAAAGAGCGTTATGATGGTAAAGACGTTGACAAACCTAAAGAGGATTTTTCTTCTGCCATAAGAATGTTGCATCATGCATTTCTTGACTGTGTTGGGGGGACAGACTTCCTTCACGAACTGCATGTGAAACTGGATTTTCTAAAAGATTACACAGTAAGTCGCAAAGAAAGGCTCTTTCAGAGTTTCGGAAGTTTATACGAGGCCAAACTGGAGACTCAACGATGGAAAATGCTCTCCATGAATGCTTTTCACCTCCTTTTTCATCTCTTGCGAAATTCATGCTTTACGCCAGACAACCTATTCCGTGAGGAGACTGCCAGGCTAATGTGCGAAGGCGCCTTCTATTGCTATTCTTTGGGAATGGACAGTATAGGATACTGCTTACAACAATGTGTGTTAGAAATTTTGTGCGCAGTCAAAAAGTCCATCTGTTTTTACAAAGACGACGAACTAATGAAAGTAGCAAGAGTTCTATCACCCTGGAGGGACCCGAGTGCTGTTGCAGTAAAGGTAATAGCTCCGGCAGTGGAAATGATTAAACATATTATTGGCAAAACAGATGTCACCGAAGGTACCACTCAAACCAACGAATTGTCAGAGGGAATTGAAATAATAGAACCAAAGGCGAGAGAAGCTTTCTCCAAGGGCGATTTTCAAGCCTCTTTTGATCTATACACTGAGATTGTTAAATTATCAACTGCGGTGAATCAACTTCACCCTCATCCCCTTGGAGTAATTTTTTGTAATCGTGGCATTGCGAATTTACAAATGAAAAACATTGAGACAGCTTTGGACGACTTCAATGCTTCTATTTACGCAGACACTGAGCTTTATCGTGGTTATTACTGGAAGGCATACGCACTCTGTAAACTCGTTGAAAATGGAAGAATAGAGTTCACCAGCAGAGCTCAAGCTGCAGCAGCAGTTCTTCATTTCAAATTTGCTCATTTCAAACTAGATAATATTCAAAAACTGCAGCGTAGATTTCACAAAGTTTCAGGATTGCTTGATCGAATTAATTACAATTTTGTCACCAATGTTAACCAGCTTAAAGAACTAGAGAGTCAGTTCTCCGGAGAACAAAATTCAAATGATCCATTTACTGTCATTCTAGCAGAAGGGAAATTCAATTTGAGAAACACTGTTATTTCCAAAGGATGTTATTATTTTGTCTGTCTTCCTGGAAGTTCCGCTGTACTTAATTTCAGCGAAGGTTTGTTTTTGTCAGATGCATCTTTTCTGTTTGAAAATGTTCATTTCGAGAATTCTTTGCCCTCAGCAAACCGCGATCAACCGTTGTCGTCTGAAGTGGCCGGTAGTACTTCAGAGAGAGAAGAGCTACTTTCAATAACGTTAGGAAAATCACACCTAACTGAGAAGGAAGTGACGGCCGGCAGTGAAGGCGAACGTTATGCTCTGATAAAGGCTAATGACGTTAAATCTTTGGTCATGGATCACTGTTCTGTCCGTTTTTCAAATGGTACAGGACTGTTGGTGGAGGCAGATCACCGTCAGCAAGTAATTGTTTCAGTGAAGTCTACCAGCATTAACATGAATTGTGGACCTGGGATCCTTATTCGGGGAGGAACAGCTGATTCCCACATAAGGATTTGTGACAGTGAAATAAAACTCAATATGTGTGGTATTATAATGATTACCCCAGCACGTTTTGACATGGAAAATAATTGTATTTCTTATAACTTGTTTAGTGGTATCCTGGCCGCCGGAGGTTGTAATGGGGGATTGGTGAGAAATTCAGTCAAAGGTTCACAGTGTGCCATTTTACTGCAAGGATCAAACGCGACAATAGAAGAAAACGTTATTTCCAAAAATGTGGGTTGGGGAATAGTCTGTTGTCTCGGAAGCAACTTGACATGCCAACAAACAATATTTGCAGACAACTGTTGTGGAGGACTTCGTATCATGTTAAATGGCCAAGGAAATGTTTTGGTTGAGAAATGCGAGTTCAGGAATAATCTTGGTCCAGGTGTTTTTCCCGCTAATGCAAGAGAAATTTGCCCATGTGAGTTGCAATGTAAAGAGATGCTACCAAGTCGCCACGAATCTCCCTTTATGTTTTACGTACGTAATTTCCTTGAACTAGCGAAAACTGGCAATTTTGAATACGCCGATGAATTCAAGAGCCCCTTGCTTCTGGAAAACAGATTTTCGGATGTTCCTGATGTTTTACCTTGGGAACCACGTGAAATATGTTCTGGGTGCTGGAAAGATCTGCAGTCTGTTGGTGATTTCATCGAATGTTCCAGTTGCCTTGTTGCAAGGTACTGTAGCAAGCAGTGCTTTAACGCTGCTAGAGATGTTCATTCTTTCGTCTGTAACTCCGTTCTTGAAGCAAATAAGGAATGCCAACCGTTGCAGCTACTGTCCGACTCGCCAACAAAAGCAGTTTGTCAACGTAAAGAAGACAACTGTTTGTGTGTTATTACTGCTGTATTTAATGCGTTTTGTCCAGCTGAATCTCACGCCCATATCTGTATATTAACTTGTCCGCTGTGCAACCTTCATACTGTGCTGAACTCTGTAGATTTGTACAGTTTTGTAATGGTTCATGGATTTCCCATTAAAGAAAGTATGATGGACATCAAGGCCGCTAGTATTTTGGCAAACTTTGATCCTGATTCTCACACCGTCACTGTTTACTGGCATCGCATTTTCCCTGTCGAAAAAGTACAAAATGGTTGGAACTGGGTGAACAGATCATTAGATTTGTTTGCAAAATCCTGTACAAGGGAAGGCGCGTCTTAAGAGGTTGGCAATGTAAAAAATTGGTCAAGGATTGTCCAACTTTAATGGAAGGTTTGTTATGTTGACTCTTTCGATGGATGTCCACTGATGACGTGTTAGGGGACCAGCTAAGAAAGAACACGAAACTTAGGCGGCCTTTGCGGTCTGTTGCTTTCCCCAAACAGATACATTGACGTTCTTTTGATAGATACGATTCACTTTGAAAACTTAATACGCCGCGTGCAATTTAACAATTATTCCACGAGGGCGCGTTGGATATGAGATGGTAAATAGCCAACGAGGCGCCTAGCGCCGAGTTGGCTATAATCACAGCTGTAATCATCTCATATCCAACAAGCGCGAGTGGAATAATTGTTTTATTAAAAACGCCCACAAAATCTCGTTGAATTTTGTTAGAACAAACCGGAAAAGACAAGGGACTTCCGCTATTCACATGTCACACGTCTATCGAAACTGTCAACGCGCGAACGGACTCGCCTGGACTTGATGAATGAAAAATCAAAACATTGTAGCGATGAACTCTTTTAAAAACTCATCGAAATTCTAGGAATTTACACAGCAGGGCAGCTAAAAAACGTGGCAGATAATGTGAAGAAAAAGAATTTTTAAGTCACAGCCGTCGAAATTACTGTGAATTTACAAAAGTGAGAACAACGGAGAAAAACTATTACCTCGGTCGCTTGTTATAAAGTTGTTTGAAGCCACCAGCTGGTTTTGTTGAACGAGAAAAAGAAGCTATACTGACGCCTCGATTGCTGTAGTGAATGGCTGCATAGCCTGTATTCTGGTTGCTTGTGATTTATATTCTTCATGTCGGATAAACAAGCCGCAGTTATCTATCGGCGAGTGACTCGGCGAGTGGCTTCGCAATCATGAAGAAACAACACTTGTCTTCTTTCGTAGCTGGTCAAGGTACTTTAATTCCATGTATTTTCATGTGTTTTCGTTAAACTTTCAAACAATCTCTTGTGGCTTTTTTGTTTCTTTGTTATTTTCCCGATGAAATTGCATTTTGTGGTATTCTAAGAAATAAATTAAAACGATTTGCTTCGGGCGCCATTCTATCCTTCGCGGAAAAAACATCTCAGCTAGCTTCCAATTTTAAACTGACGCGTACACCGACCATATATGGAGAGCATGGTATAATGGCTCATATACCATAATGGCTAAGCCAATCAGAGCTCTAGAATTGCATTATCCAATGATTCAGTTTTTAATAATGATTGTTATACAATAAACTTTCCGCCAACACTCCTGCCGTTTTTCTTGGCCCATCAACATCAAACTTGTTTTCTCTACATTCAATGTACATTGTACGGAGTTTCTTTAACGTGAAAGACCCTTTCCCGTAGGGGTTTCCCACGTGGGTAGCTTACACGTTTAAAGCTGCAAGCAGTAGTTCTTGCTACGACGTTGGTGAGACGAGGCGACAGTTTTCACACACGCGAGCACCTTTCGTTTCATAAATTTCCACACGTTTTAAAACATCAACAGGATTCGGAGTATTGTCGTTCGTCCTGTATTCTGAAATGGTTTTATATTTTAGACTCAGCAGTCTCCTGTTCTTAGGTTAAACGAAAGGCGTCAATGCGTATCAAATGACTTAAGACTAATTTATATCAGCAGGTTAATCGTAAATCTTATGCTATCCTTGTAACAACCACTTTAACTTGAAACGTTCCCTTTGTTTGTATGTTGTCATTACGTATTTGACAATAACTGAGCGAATCCTCGCGCGCTGATTGGTCGAGAGCTATGGTCTATGAGAGTATAGACCATAAATGACGTAACATGTCACGCAATGCCGGTTGTTTTGTTCTTGGTTTTTCGTAAAAAAATAAATGTTATTGTAGAAAACAAATCGACCACAATTTTCCATGGTCTACACTCTTATAGACCACAGAAATGACGCCATAAAATGTTCAACCTTGAAACTTTGTAGTGAAACCTCTCGCTTACTCTG
Organism: Porites rus; assembly: GCA_964035705.1. Taxonomy (NCBI): domain Eukaryota; kingdom Metazoa; phylum Cnidaria; class Anthozoa; order Scleractinia; family Poritidae; genus Porites; species Porites rus. The sequence goes on from OZ037993.1 coordinate 8,615,419, forward strand.
CTTTCAGACTGTGTATATTTGGTCTTTTTTCAGGTCCCTTCGCAGTGACAAACTGCTCTTCTGTGGCTTTAAAATCCAATTTTTCACTAATAAAACTTTGCTTTGACTTAACTTTGACCCCTCTTTTTAAAAGCCCCCCCTTCCCCTACCCTTTTTGTTCTTCACTGATAAATGATAGACTGTTAAATCAATCACAAATATAAAACTTCATTTGGACTGATGGTTTTTTCACATTTTGGAAGGTAGGATTTGTATTTGACCTTCGGCTGCATGAAGTTCAACTTCCTCTATTGAGCTTTTCCAGTTTGCATTCTAGTTCTTTATGGAGAGCTGATACCACCATCTTCACTAAATTAACTAATCCCTCCATCTTTAATACGCGCCCCGTCTCTATTCCCCCCCCCCCCCCTGTAACGTGTTTGAAATAAATAAGCCAAAGGGAAGGGGGGTTACTAGAGGATTTACGGTACATCTGATACGATTCGAAGAGCTGTCAACTATCTCCTCTTGATCCGCAAAAAAACTCTCAAAGTCGTACGTAAGATCAAACCCTAACACCTTCTGTAAATCTTAAAAAGTACCAAATTTTATTTCGTCACTAACGTCCGAAAGGGAACCTCGGCACATATTTTCTCGGTAGTGTCCAGACCCTTGCATCACGGCTAGATCGCTTGACCCCGCTCTATGGTTCCATGAAAAGAAGTATTAGATTTGAAGGGCGCTTTTTGTGGTTTCTAGCTTATAGAACGAGGAATGTTACATTTGGAGCGCGATTCTTGTGGTTTATGGCTTATAGAACTAGGAATGTTACATTTGAAGCGCGCTTGCTGTGGTTTAGGTTTATAGAACGAGGAATGTTACATTTAGAGCGCGCTTCTTGTGTTTTACCGCTTGTAGAACGAGGAATGTTACATTTGAAGCGCGCTTGTTGTGTCTTATGGCTTATAGAACGAGGAATATTACTGTTGGAGCGTGCTTGTTTCGCTTTATGGCTTATATAGCTTATACAACGAGGAAATAATACGGTCCGTATCAATCAAGCATACGGACTGTATGAACCGACAGCACACTGTGCCCTGATGTCATAATGAGATGCACGCTCCGTATCTGCTCAGAATACGGACCGTGAGCAACTCTGACGGTTTGTACGGAGCGTACTATCTGTCAACTGCTCTTAGCATACGGACCGTTACGATTCGTACGGATCGTAGGGACCGTAACACACCGTGCTCTGATGTCATAATGAGATGCACGCGTTCAGAATACGGACCGTAAGCAAAGCTGACGGTTTGTACGGAGCGTACGATCCGTCAACTGCTCTTAGCGGTCCGTAACAGTGCGACAGTATTGGACATGACTGATCTCTATCGTTAACTTTATTATTTGTTAACTATTCTCCGCCCAATCTTTAGGTTATTTTTGCGTTATTATGGACAGTGACGAAGTCAACGTCTATAGAAAGGGAATGAGGTAAAAAGTCACTATCAAAACATCTTGACCGAACAAGCTTGGTTAATAAAGGATTGATTATAAGGCCGAAAAAAGAACCTTTTCTTGCACGTCCAACGCGGAAAATTTAGATAGGCCCATCAGTAGTGGTAAAGGAATATTGTAGGCCTTTTTTGTGGAGTTAATTACCTTTCGTGTGGAATAGATTAACGCCAATGATGTCCTTGTCTAGCCTGAATTTCATCCGATTCCTTTGAGTCGTTTTCTCCTCTTACTGAGGGAATAATAACGACTCGAAGGAATCGGATGAAATTCAGGCCACCGTAACATAATTATGCACGATATACCGTCGGTTGCACCAGTCATGTCCAATACTGCCGCACTGTTACGGACCGTTAAGAGCAGTTAACGGACCGTACGTTCTGCACACACCGTCACTATTACTCACGGTCCGTATGCTGAGCACATACGGAGCGTGCATCTCATTATTACATGAGGGCACAATGCGTTACGGTTCGTTCGATCTGTACGGTCCGAAGACATACGGAGCGTGCATCTCATTATTACACGAGGGCCCAATGCGATACGGTTCGTTCGATCCGTACGATCCGCACGGCAAGAGAGGCGCACTCCAACTGTAATATTCTTCGTTCTATAAACCATAAACCAACACAAGCGCAAAAACCAAGAAAGGCACACTCCAAATGTAATATTCCTCGTTCTATAAACCATAAACCAACACAAGCGCAAAAAACCAAGAAAGGCGTACTCCAAACACTCTTTACAGACCGTATACCGCTTTTGTCGATCCGTTCGATCCGTACGGATCGACAAACCGTATATAACCATTTTTGCCATGAAAATATCCTAAGTCCCACTAATTAGATGCGATTTACGGACCGTAAAACACTCTTAACAGACCGTACACCCCTTTCGTCGATCCGTTCGATCCGTACGGATCGACAAACCGTATATAACCACTCTTGCCATGAAAATATCCCAAGTCCCACTAATGAGATGCGATTTACGGACCGTAGCACACTCTTTACAGACGGTATACCCCTTTTGTCGATCCGTTCGATCCGTACGGATCGACAAACCGTATATAAACACTCTTGCCATGAAAATATTCTAAGCAAAGGTTTGCTTATTTTGCATTGGCCCCGTTAAATATTCTTTTCTTTACCCAATAAGGAACCAGTGGTCCCTGCAATCACGGGTCAGAATGCAGAATATTACCAGACCAGCATCCTAAAGCGGTGTAATTCACGAACAGTCTGTCTTCACTTTCGGGAGTGATCGCTATTTTTTTAAACATTACTTTATTCGGAATTTCATGGTTATCACTCTAAGAGGGGGAGGCATGGGTGTTAGTACTTGCAAAACAAACGACAAGCAATTTTTAATATAAAATCATTCTGACTTGGAGTTCTGATTTCTTTGCTCTCACTGGATATAGTGTACTCAACTTACAGAAAGAATATTCTCAGGGCAATCAAATCAAGACTTATTTGTTTGAGCGGCTCAAGACAGAAAAAATTGCAGCATCAACGCGACCAGAAAAAAGACCGAACGTCAAAACGTAACTTTCAGATTTGGCAGATGCCAATCAACTCCGCCTATCATGTGGATTTATTTTTTACAAGTTCTACCCTTTGGGAATTTATAAGTGCACGAATAATGAGTTCGAATTTTTAAAATTGCAAAATACACTGCAGATTGAAAAGAAAAAACAGACTTCTTGATCAATCGCAAAAGTTATTTCCCGAATTGGTGTAAAAAAAAAAAAAATCACCTAATCTGCAAAATTAAACTCCCGCAAAAAAGTGTCACTTGGAAACGCATTAATGAAGGCTACTTTCTGTTTCATTTGTTTTTGTTTCAAATTTTTCTGATAGCAAAATAGTTTCCAAAACATATCCTCAGTGAGTTTTTAGAACGTCTGTATCGAGCAACTTAAAACTCGTTTTTAAAAGCGTGAAGGACAGAATTCGGAATCGAAAGTAATTTATATAACATTCGAATTATTTGGCCCGCTCCCGTCTATGGCGAAACAGCAACCAAACATACTTTTCTACATGGAAAGATGTTTAATTATTACAAATAAAAAAAAGCAATCTGCTTCTTGGGAAGACTTTATAATTTTTTTAGCTATGTCTACACCCGATCAGCATTTTTTATATGTTGATGGGCGCTTTTTGACTCTGTTGAGGGTGCGGCATATCGAAAATGAAATTCTGTAGAAAAACCCTCATTATACAAGACCGATTCACAACGACCGAGAGGAAATTGTGTAACAGAAGACCACTAGTGTAACAGTAGCTTAGCTTTTGATCTCAAAAACGGGCTTCTACAGGTGTCTGCAGTTCACAATCACTCTCTGAACTGTCTGCTATGGCAGAGTCGACCAGAGTCAAGGCAGAGCAAAAGTTGATTTGTATTATGAGCCCTTTTTAAGACCAGGCTCCTTTGTGAGGAAACATGGTGATTTAGCGAACGTAAAATAGGCGAAGCAAAGCACGCCGATTTTTTCGCGTAGTTCACCCATTTTTTGGTTTGGTTTGTGTTCTCTAATTTTCTTTTAATTTGAGGAAATTTAGTTCTTTTTTGTTGTTGTTGTCCAAACAACGTTATACACGTGTTTTGTTAAGAAATGTTTTAGTGACATAATTTATATATCCAAATTTGTTTTTTTTGTTTTTGTTTTTGTTCACAATTTTTTCTATCCTCATTTTCCCATCCGCATCCGCCATCCGCAGGTATCCAGTCCTCGTTTTGCGGACACCTCCTTTGCTAGCCGATCTTTTAAACTGTTTACCTTGCCTGCAAGCCTTATATTTAAAGCTAAACACTCAAAGGAGAAGCGCACCAAGTATGTGTGCATTTAAGGAAGAGGAACGGAGCGTCCTTATTTCTGTGACATTAATGAAAGGAATTACAGGGTACAAAACTGGGCCAACTATTGGCATCACGTTCTGTATGTAAGTGAAGGGTCCAACCATGACAGCGACTTGAAAGAAAGATTTCTTTCCTTTGTTTGTTGGTTTATTTATTTATTTATTTTTTTGCCGTCCGCATTTTTTTCCATCCGCATTTTTCTATCCTCATTTTCCTATCCGCATCCGCCATCCGCAGATATCTGGTCCGCGTTTTACAGACATCCCGGACTGCCTCATACCTAGACGTCTACCTCTCCATGAAAATTTGCCGGCAAATGAAGGCGTGAAGGAGAAAACGTGCGCCTGAGTTGGAGCCAGACGTGTTATGTTTTGCTGACAAACATTTCAAGTTTGAAGTCGGCGGCTGTTGTCGACTTGATTTGTTTTAGCACAAATAAAATATTCTTTGCAAGAATTTTCAAACGTTAAGAATAATCTCTGGAGGCACGTGAACTGATCCTGAACGCGAAATAGGCCTGAAAGTTGAGAAAAAATGAAATATAAGCGGAGGGGCGCTGATCAAAAACATAAACAACTTACCTTTGGCGGGACAGTTTGCTTTAATTATATAACCGCTGTCAAACTTCAAATGTTTGGCGCCAAAACACGTCGTGCTAAACAAATTTGAACTATGCATCCTCGAAGAAGGGAGAAAAAGATCTCGTTTGATCTTCATGTAAAAAAAATTATTCATATGGTTTTATAGATGATATCAAGATTAACGATGTTTGAAAGTTTAGCTATGAAACTCCTATTAGGAGTAGACATGGACTTAGGCTCCTTCAATCCCACTCTTTCCAAGAACAGCTGAAAAGACTGGAATCAGCTCCTCCCTGATACGCCTCATAGTTCGTCTCTTTTCGAATTTTCAAGTTTAAAAAACGCGGAAAGGTGCATTGCAATCTCTGTATCAGAGACCGAGCTGCATATAATCATAACTTAGGCCCCTAAAATCCACACAAATTCGGATATTTTTGACACCCCACATTTTTCTCCAATCGGTCTTCCGTCCACCCGAAGCCAGTTAATCCACTCACCGAAATCTCGTCATTTTGAAACCGCGCTCTAAATGCTTTAACGTCCCCTCCACACGAATCCGGATTGTTGTAAATTTTTACAGGCATACATGTACGCCCCTGATAGCAGATGGGGACCGACCATTATTTTTTGACAGCCGGGGCCGAGGGAATTGGAACATTTTTTTATTTGCGGCTTCTGCTACAAACAATTTTTTTGTTTCTCCGTCTTTCTACAAACACTTTTTTTTACTTGCATACAATTTATTTCAGTGTTCACAGCCTCCGCAAACAATTTATTTCCAAAATTCCCCCCCCCCTCCCCTCTGCCAAAAAACTAATACAAATAGTCCGTCCCTTAGAGGCGAGAGAGAAAGAAAATCATGTGGTCCGAGGATTCGTGTCTCTCGCGCAACTGTTGTGTGTCTTGTGTGGGAGACTACACATTTCCACAACGGCCAACTTGGCAACACAAGAAAGTTGCCGTTGTGGATAGGTGGCCGTTATGGAGAGGTAGCTGAGAGGGGTGGGGAGGGGGGGGGGGGGTGTAAAATGACAAGTTCTGTTAGTGTTTTGCTAGGTTCGAATGTATTGCATTAACTGTAACTCTACCAAAACTTTAAAGGTTTATTTGTAGGATTTTAAAAAAAAGATTGCCTTGAAAATGGGTGTTCAGTTGTGTAGCATCACAGTCCTTGAGTTTAATCTCACAGGAACAGTTCTCCTAGTCTGAGTTTTTTGTGTTATGCTAATTTGTGATCCTGTGAGAAGCAGTAAGCTTTCTGTCAAAGGAAAGATTGAAACTCAAGGAAAGACAGTATCCTAAGAGACCAGATAAGTGCTTTGTTATAGAGCAACTGGAAATTAAATAAACAAGTAAACAACAATTTTATTTCATTTCATTTCTATCCTGTGCAGGCAACAACAACATGAGGAATTGTATCTTATGCTGGATTAACCTTTGAATTGAATTAAGGCTATGTTATCATTTATCATCTAATAACAGTCCACGTTATACTTGGGAAACAGCTCATCATCACAAAAATATTGTTTTTATAATTCTCTTCCTTCTTTGTTCTTAACAGAGTTTTAAGCAAAAGCATTGTAAACAAATATTGATTTAACATACACATGTAAAACAGGACCATTCATGTGAAAAATGTAAAGGAAGAAAGAGCCAAATACATAATTGTTTGTGACGTTGAAACTTTAAAGCATTTATTCAAAAATCTGAATACGACTGTTTCGGTTGTCAGACACAACTATTTTACCATCACTAAGTACGGCTGCTGAGATCGGTGCCTTAAACTTTGCTATCCCGCTTCCTTTTGATCCAAACTTAGCAACAAACTTCCCACTCACATCAAACACCTGAATCCTGTGATTTTCACTATCACAAACCAACAGGTGTCCTGCCTTGTCCACGGACAAGCAAAAAGGGTCGTTGTACTCCCCGTCTGCATTTCCCTGCTTCCCAAATTTGTAAAGGAAGTTACCCTTCCTATCTAATATTTTCACACAATGGTCACCACTGTCTGATACTATAAGATAGTTGTCATGTTGAATACAGTGAAACGGTTTAGTGAAGGACCCCTCTGTGCCGAGTTTATTCAAAAACTACCCATCAGTGGAAAAGATCTTAATTAATTTGTTTACTTTATCAGGTACAATGATATTGCAATCACTGTCAATAGATAAACTAGTGGGAGAGTCAAGTTGGTGATCAAGACTTCCTTCTCTCCCAAAGTGGCGAAGGTATTCTCCCTGTCTACTTAGCACTTGAACTCTGTGGTTAACCTGTTCAGCTACAATAATATTGTCACCATGATACACTGTTCCGGAAGGGGAGTTGAGCTGTCCGTGCTGAGCACCCTTGCCACCAAAAGATCTAATATGAGTTCCATCGCTCTTGAATAAGTGAATCATATGGTTACCCACGTCACTCACTGCAATTTCATCTTGTTCATTCACTGCTACCCCCCAAGGATATTTCAGTATTTGTTCTCCAAACGATAACACAGGTCTGAACTGCCTGGGTTTGACTTCAACCTCAAAAGGGCTGCCACGGATATGTTCTCCATTAACCTTCACTGATGCACTGCATGTTCCTGTTTCTTTGGCAAAGTATTTGATCTTGTAACTACCATCTTTGTTATCTAGGACTTGAACCTCAGCTACGCAGTTTTCGCCCTGACGATTTCTAACTTCCAGTGTGACACAGTCATTATCATCATAACACTGCTGACATTTCTTGTTTCTTGTTGTCACCACAAGCTGTGCTTCAAGTCCAACAATTGCCTCACTGATTCCTTTTCCATCAGCTCTCGATTGTTGTGCTCTTGTCTGCCTTTCTTTTAGGGAACCAATTTGTTCAAAATAACTTGTGATTCTCCACAAAACAAAATTCTTGGAAAAAATCTTCATCACGGTCACTGTCGTCTTGGTAATTTTCTTCCTTTAATATTTTGTCCATCAGCTCGTTCGGCTGCATGAGTTGAGCGCTTGTGCTTCGCTTTAAAAGTGTTTCAGTATTTTCTATTTCTGATTCACGTCGTCTAGCCTGTTCTTCAAATTCCTCTTTTTGCTTTCCAATTTCTTGAAGAGATGCTTTCGTCCTTCGTTCCACATCATCAAAGATCTCCTGTTTCTTTACTTCAATGGCTGTAATGATGCTGTCAGCAAACTCTTGTACGTTTCTCTTCACACGAGCGGCTTGTTCTTGAACTTCACTAAGGCTTTCGTCAAGCAGGGCCGTAGCGAGTATGAGGCGAACCGAGGCACTCGCCTCGGTAAAATTTTACCAAATACTGTCGATTTTTATTTTTTTTATCAGACTGATAACATTAGAAGATTTCATACGGCTGATTTCGTACAACGGACCGTGTGTTCGCCTCGGTTGTAGTTTCTTCCTGGCTACGGCCCTGTCAAGTTTGGTGATTTTGCTTCTCTTAGTTTGAGCACTTTTTCTCTGAGATTCAATTGCAGATTTAACTCTTAACTTCCGCTCATTTGCAGCTTGTTCCAGAAGAATCTTTTCGTGCCCATCATGATTCGTCAATGCCCAAGCGTTGCAGATTGCGACATCGCAGATATTGCAGAAGAATTCTATTTCTTTTTTCTCGTGGCCTGGTATCGCACAAAATGTTGGCCGCTTTAAAATATTTTCAAAGTCATGATCTTGAAAGTCTTCCAATGCCAGCGCATAGTGATCTTTATTGGCCTTCATCCTATTGTGGAAAGTGATGCACTCTCCGCACCAGAACGCACAACACTGGAAACAATAATGGTTTTTTTTGCTTCGTTTGTCTCAATTTCCACACTTAACTCCAGTCGTGTTGCACTCCTTTATAGCTAATACATCGAGCAAGCTGTTAATACGAAAGTTTGTTGGCAAAGCTGCTAGGTTTCCATTATCAGGGACATTGAATTCCTGTCTACACTCCGGGCACGCAATTTTATCTCGTCTGCCACTCGTTCTTTGAATCCCATTCAGACAATGAAGGCAAAAACTATGCAGGCACGGCAACTGTTTGGATCGGTGTAGTTGCACATACACACAGAGTATGATACTTCCTCATGAAAGTTGTTTAACAAGGTCAATGTCCATGTTGACTTTGTTGGTGGTCGCGGGAGCGATAAACGTAGCGGAACGGCGAAAACTATGTTGAATATATTGCAGTCTTTTTGTGGTTAGGCCTATTGAACACTGCAGAAAATACTAGAAAACTTGTGTTTTTTTGGCACCAATCAGAAGCCAGAACGGCGGAGACCGTTTGGAACTTGTCTGGTAAGACATTGTCCCCAGGGGCTCTTCTCGCCGTTCTTTACTTTTCTTTTGTTCCATATTTTCCCGCCCGTTTAGACTTTCCCTCGCCTCCACTATCTACCCCTGGGTCTCCGAGGATGGATATTGTCACTACCATCTTTAAAGCGCGACGAATTCTGCGCGTAGTTTCACATTTCAACCTGTCAGTTTTGGCCAATGAAACGTTGTCGGTTAGTCTGTGTCTTGAAATTGACAACGTTTTTGGCGCCGTACAAAAAAGGTTTTGATCACGTGCTGTCTAAGTTTTCAGGTTATTCGTGGGAGCGTATTCTGCGTGTGTCAATATGGTGATGCAAAATTCAAACTGGAAATACTAGAAGAGTTCTTTTTGTGAATCCGCCTGGGCGTGTTGAGGATTTAAACAAACTACGTTTTGCGTCAGATTCCGAAGACACGTTTTATGGATTCTGGTTTACTTTACGAAAACGATAAAGAAGAATATGTAGTGTTAAATCACGTTTGCATGGCAGACATTCGCCTCGCTTCGCTTGTTTACTTGCTTGTTTACGTTAGCACGTGTTGCTTGCCTATTGCACTTTTGCGTCAAAACAAGCCGTTTCGATTACTCTTTTTGGGCCACGCCCAAATAATGAGCTTGGTCCCTCTCGGGACCAACGCGGGAAATCTTGAGCGGGCTGGATGGGTCCATCTCGCCCGCTCGGGTAGCCAATAAAAACGCGGGATTCGTTTCATCTTGCCCTTTGTCGGATTCGGCCATATCTGAATAGAGTATAAACTTAAGAGATTGCTCAAGGCTAAAGAGTTGAACATTTTTCTTGTCACCAGAAGCGTTATAGAAGTAAGGCGGCATTAAGATTAAGTCGTTTCATCGAGATAGAGGACGCTATGTTTTTTGTAATAACTGATTAGGAATCAATAGAGGGTTTTCAGCTCCACTGTGTGTGTGTGTGTGGTATGTCTTTAAGTAAAAAAGATAGTTGTTGAATACATTCGAACCCTTTTGTGCCTGGCCTGCCTTGAATAGCCTCGCTAACTGCAGGCCAGTCCCAATGTATCTTTTGTTGTACTTCCAAATTTGAATAAAGTTGAAGTTGAAGTTGAAGGCTTCTTATTTTTTCATATGATTGACCTCAAGTGTTGATGATATAAACCAATCAAAAAGGCTTATTTCTTAGCCTGCGAACAGCAGACGTTTCATCTCGCTCATCGCCGCTGAGGAACGTTTCGCGAAACGTCCCTCAGCGTCACTCAGCGGCGATAAGCGAGGAGAAACGTCTGCCGTTCGCAGGCTACTTATTTCTCATCTTTTGACGTTGAGTAGCTTTTCAGAATATTGTAAAATATCCGGCAGCTCTTAGAACTGAGGTCAGGGTGGGTACGTTTCTCCTGCTCCTACCTTTTTTCACCTGTTTCACAAAACAAAAACACTGATCTTTTTTAACGGATTTTCATTAACACGAGACAAGTACAATCCTAGCCAAGAGGTTCTGGAACACTTTCTTTTTTTCACGTGCTTTTGTTTGGAATTTACAGCTAGCCAGAAATACAGCCTTAAGAAGGTTTCTCCCCAGCCTTCCCCGCCTCCCGCTGATCAAGTTTTAGTTGAGGTCCATAACCTTTCAGAGATGTGTATTAAAAGTGTTATGATGGGGGAGAGGCGGTGGGGGGGGGGGAGGGGGGAGGGGGGAGGGGGGTTAACTTGAACCAGGATTGTAACAAGATTGAGAAAAGACTACTTAAAGGGGCTATGTCAGCTGGAGAGCATGCGCTCTGAGGTTATGCAAATTACTTTCAACTGTCAAATTCTATTGTTTTTCACGCGTGACTTTCTCCATGTTCTCTGTCACGTCCAAGGCTCCGAATTTAGAGAGGTTAACAAGCGAAATGGGTTTAGATAAGGGATATTTCGATAGAATTTACGGAACGTTTCTTCTCTGGTTATGCTAGATCAAGAATAAAATGGTGGCGACAACTTTACTTGTAGTTCTGGAGTAAAAACGCATGCCATTCATAAAATAGTGCGCAAACAAAAATTCAACAAAAACATATAGTCTCATTCAACAAAATAAATGGAAGTTGTATTTTACAAACGAGCTACAAAAGACGCTAGACCGAAGGTAAAGACCAAGACTGTTTCAAATCATTAACAATTAGACTTGTCTGTCGCTAGTGATTTTATAATTTAGATGCCGATAGAACAAGAGACATCAAGTCTTTGTTTAGATCTTAGGGAAACATACATTATCGCGCAAAATTGTTCGACGTCGAGAAAAACAGAACCAAGCATCATTGGTATACTACTCCACTATAAGCAGTCCGTAGATAAAAAGGGAAAGTAAACTCTGCTATTTTCCAAAAATATGCTCGAACACAAACAGTTCAAAAACATGGCATTTACAGGATCTAACTCGTACTAAGGTGCCTCTCTAAGTCCGTTGAGAACAATCTGGACGAGCAAACGGTCGTGTTTATCTTTGCCGTGATTCCAGATAAATACAAGAAGGAATCTAGCCGAATTTTATAATGTTTCCTTCGCCAGGAGTTTAATTTGGTCACGAAACTCATGGCCTGATGCTCTTGTAATCGTTTACCAAAAACGGCCGCCGCCAACTCGATAGCCGCTTCATTATATGTCCACATACTTTGAGCACAAGAAAAATCCAAGAGCCAGCAACCTCTAAAATAACTCAATAGAAAGGTTCTGTGAACTATAGGGAAGATTCCATCAAAGATTCCGTCACTCATTGTGGAGTAGCCGTCATTAACTCTGCCATTACAACGGCCGCTGATAAGAGGACACAGTAAATCCACGTAAAAACATTCCACAGGCAAACAATTTCAAAATAACGCCAAAAAATTATTCTGTAATCACCATAGAACGATTCTTAATACGAAACTTCGCTAACTACCGAACGATGGCTGAGATTTAGACAGATAAAAACAGCCTTCCAAAATCTCCGACAGAACTTTTCAAGTTTGTTTTTATTGGGTCGCGCATGCGTGTGGGGTGACATGGCCCCTTTAAGTTGGAAGATAACCAGAAAACTCCTACACAGAGAAACATTGGGCGCGATCCATTCAACCAAACTTTCCGGAAATTTCGGTCCAAAACCCAATGGATCGGTTCGGTCCAACCGGAAAAGTTTCGAAAAAACGGGTCCACCTTTTGAGGTGGTCCTCTTTTCCCGGTCGGACCGGTTGGAATTTTGGTTGAATGGATCGCGCCCATTAAAATAGGGGTACTCCCTTACACAGGGCATACTGAGGTATGTACCGCCCCAAAGGGTATGGTTTTTGCGCCGTTTTGGTCTGAAAATGGTATAGAGTTTGCATGGAGTCGGGGAAGGTTTTCGATGAAACTAAGGGAGCTTATGAACGCATCTATTTTTTCAGTTCCAAATGAATAAGGAAGAAAGAGAAATATGCGAATTGGAAGACAATTTTGTTTCGTTAATTGATAAGTTCATTGTATCATTTCCCAAATTAATTTCCGGGCCGAAAAGTTACCGCGACTTTCGAGAAACGGACGCCCGGGTACCAAAATAGCCTTTACGACACTATGAACGCTTATACATTAAACTTTCTTCAAGGCCGAGCTTTAGAACCAGCACAATGTTCATCTTAGAGAGGTGTCCGTCTTATAAAGGGTCAAAGCATAAGGCCACAAGCTGCAGACACAAACTTAGGTGTCCGTTAGAAGCTGTTGCTATATAGAAATGTCTGTTAAGAGAGAGGTTGTTCTAGACGGATACACGAATTAAGCAGCGGCCTACGGGTTTGAAAGAAAACAGAAAAAACTTACACTGGCTTCTAGTAGAGAAATGATTGAATTTAAGACTCTCCTCTTCGACCACAGAACGCTGAATTGTGTTGGTACGTAAGCAAAATGGTTTAATCATGCTACTGCTTTGGAGATATGGATAGCTTAGTTTACGATGTTTATGTATTTCTTCTTTAAGTACATGTTCACTGAAGGCGTTCTTTAACGCTTCTACAGTTAAATCCTTTAAAACAAGAATTCGAGATTTGAAGAAAGGAAAAAGGCATTTCTGACATCAAGGTCCGTATAAATTTCAGAGGGGAAAGCTGAAGCTTATTTTTCTTTCTTTTCTAATCAATAAATAAATAAATAAATCGCTCCTTTACCGTGAATATCTTTTTTTTCACTATTCAGATCTTCTAGTTTATTTATTTGTGGGAGTAGCCACGATAGCGAGCTACACGAGCATTCTGCTCTCGCGTGACTTCTCACGATATCCCCTGATGGAGGCTAGTCGAGAGCATTCGTTTGTCACTGTGATTTGACAATTTTCCATTTAGAGTTTGTAAACTGTCTCTCAAATGGCCTTTACAGCTTTTATAGTAGTATTAATGCAGTTCTTGGCAATATGGCACACTGCATACTGGAAACAAAATAGCGTGACTCTAAATCACTAACATTGCGAATTGCGTGATTATAGCCCGGGACCTTCCAAACGCGTAATGTCTCATGGGATAGAGAACTTCTCGCTGCCATTTTTGCAGGCGCTTTCACTTTTTGAATTTTCATTTATCATTCTCTACTGAAGAAGGCCAAGACTCTTGAGGCACGTTGAAGGTATTTTTACTTCTGTTTGTACCAGTCTTTGTGTGCGTAGTTTTTCTGCAATTTTGGGTTTACAAAACAGATTGGTGAACAAGGAAGTAGATTATGGGTCGCCATTTTGGACATTTTGGACTATTGGGAAGGGATTCTTCTCTACTTAATGTACATCAGGTTAAATGTGTGCTGCGAAACATGTTCAAACAAACAGTGGCCTTTTCATATTGTTTTCTTTTAACGTTGGCCTTTTTTCCGTGAACAGTTGCTAGTTCAACGTGTAAGATAAATTTCAGACACAGGAAGCCGTTAAGAACGAATCTCGCGACGGATTGAGCAAAATTGGAAATGGTCAAATAAAACATATCCTTCGTACTTTGTGTGTAGTTAGTACCTCAGATGAAACTACTAAGTGGTATTTGTTTGACTTCTAACAAAAGCCTGCAACAGACATTAGGGGGGGAAGTTTGGGCCAAGAATTGCATTTTGGGGGACAATTTTTCCCCTTGAAAATTGGAGTTGTGTCAGGTAAATATTTCAGAAAGCAGACTAACTGTTAAAAATCTGTTTACATGATAGAAAAATATAATCCTTCCTCTCAACTGAAATGTTATCAATTTTTCTCTAGGCCCCCCCTGACGGCCCTGTTCATTGTCATTTACAAGGGCGGAAAACGCTTCTTGACAAGGCTAAAAAATAGACATTTTTGAACACATTTTTTTCTTACTAGCACTCCGAGTTAGATCAAAATTGAAACAGGATATAATTATTTCACCCTTAGTGAACTATTTCATGCTTAAAAACTTGTGGGCACTCAGTCCATTTTTGCATGTCAATCAAATGAAAATGTATACCTGAGACAAAATAGTAAATTTTCGCAACTTTTGTTTGCCGCTATCTTTTCTTTAAATAATGGGTTATTCCAGAAAAAAAATCCACACCCCCACGACAGAAGGCACGGGAGGGGGGGCGGGGGGGTTAATGGCTCTGGAAATCCAGACGGGAGGGGGCTCTGAACCTAAAAACACATCCTCGGGGGTTACTTTCAATTTTACTGATGTTTCAATTGCTTCAATCAATAAGTTTTCAAAAACTGCTTTGCGTTTTTAAATTTTATCATTCTTTGAAACTACAGACCTGTTACCTCATTTATTTTGAAAGTTCCAATCAATCCGTAGGCTCGCCTTCATTACTTTTGTGGAAAGTAAAGAAACGTGCAATAACTTGAGAATGTCAAGGAAAATCACATAATTCTTAAAAAAAGGTGCTCAATTCAAGTAAAGCAAACAATGATGGTATAGCGTTATAGCCGTATAGCGAGTCATGTGATGTCCCACTATGTGTCCTTTTTTGTTCTTTTGCAGTCATCTTTTGTCAATAAAGAAGAGAACCTTTTATCCGAGTACATACTGTAAAATTCCAAAAATAAGCACCAGGGCTGGTATTTTGCAAAGGCCCTCTTTGAGGGGCTTATATTCAGAGGGGCTTATGTCTGAGGGAAATTTGCGTTTCAAAATAGATTGGGCTAGCCTTATTCAGGGAAGGAATTTACCGTTTTTCTTTGTTTTACTTTGTATTTGAGGGGCAATTTCCCAGTACAAGCCCCGGTGGCGGGGGGGGGGGGGGGGGGCTTATATTAGGAGCGATTTAACAGAGGGTTTTTTATGGTAAGAGTCTAGGGGGCTTATATTTGGAGGGGCTTATACATGGAGGGGGTAACATTTTCAAAATTTTACAGAAGTTAGTTTTGAGCTTTATTGTAGTATATATTGCTGTATACTTTGCCTGGTCTAGAAAAAAAAGAGAAGCTCACTCAAATGTGAGCTTATTTGTAAAAACTGTAAGCCTGTTTAAAAAGATGTGACAATGTAATCTTAACTTTCACAATAAACACATAATTCACCGAAAATTGAGACTTTTTAAAAGTACAGTAAAAACCCGCAACTAAGAACCTAAAAATTAAGAAATTTAAAACAGGTTCTTATTTTCTAAAATCATACTAGTACATTACAGCTGCATTGCAAGAATCATATTTGAAGCAAAAAAAGCAGATTGCCATTGTTGTAAAAATGTTTTTTAAAGAAAAATGAGTGCAAGATATGTAGACTTACAAAGCATACTAAGAAATATGTAGATGTTTTAATTGTTTTTTCTCCAGGATTAAGAACCCATTTTAAGAACCTAAATAACCTAAAATTCTGTTAACTACCATTTATAAAAGAACCTGTTTAGGCCAACTCCTAAAAATGAAGGTTCTTAGTTGCAGGTTTTTACTGTATCATCTAAGTGCCTGAAAGAATTCTTCTACATTTGAGTGTAAATTAAAATTATGTGTCTAACAATTTTGTGGAAATCCAGATGGTTGGGGGGGGCCTTTGAACTTGGAAATCCTGAGGGAAGGGGGGGAGCTCAAGCAGTTTCGGAAATTTAGGTGGAAGGGGGGTCAAAACACTGTGCCTTCCGTTGTTCGGGTGTGGATTTTTTCTGGAATGACCCAGTGTCATTGGGGCAATATTAAGCAAGAACGTTGGATGGTTCCTATAGATTCCATTCCTTTATGTTTTACAGTAAGTTATCTAGCAGATTAACGATTTTTTGCTTACAAAACCAGGCATCGTGTGGTTGGCGGTTAATTTATGCAAATTATTAACCGCGATATAAGTTTGCAGGAAAATCTAATTCAACGTTTTCCCGCAAAAATTGCTTCGATGGGATTATTTATAGATAACTGACCAAGTACAAATGTACCCAGCACAAGCAATTGCGGCACATAAACAATTTGTTCAAAAGGAGACTGGACACTGTTATGCTTCGCTTGCAAAGCAGATATTTCTTATGACCACTGCACCAAAGTCGTTCCTGAAGTATCCTACGAGCTTTATTCTTAATGTCAATTTAGATAGCATGAAACAATTCCGAAATGCTAATGATTTGTTTAGTTAAGCTCGTTTCAAGTCTGCTTAATTATATTGGACATATTGGACATGTTGTCAAGGCTGCTGCCTGAGAAAAATTTTTGGTAGCCCTTTGGGCTACCGCCTAAAATAAAAAGTTAGAAGCCCTAGCCCCATTTCTAGGAGCCCAATTAAAAAAAATCAGTGACTTTATTAAACATGTCAAACTTTTAATTCTAGCACACGACAACTGGTATCCTAATCGGTTGATTGATAAAGGCCTCAAAATTTATCATTTATTCAACTGTAGGGCACAAATAGTAGTGTACTAAAAGGTCAACTAACATTCAAGGGCCAATCTTCTTTTTTTCAGAAATAGAGGTTTCTTACTTCATTGTATTTCAAGAACAGAACGTTGTATCTAAACCTAGTTTTAATTAGTTTACCAGAATGACCCTATTGATAGTTGACAGTCTCGACCAGATCTTCACACTTCTCCAAACCTCCATTTGACCCGTCACACAATGCTAAGGAGTGTTGCGTGACAGGCTAAAACAGGAAGAATACTCGAGACTTAAACAAATAGAGTTTTGAAATGCCAAAACCGAGTCTCGAGTTTCGAGAAACCAGCATTTTTTATATTCACCCCTTAAAAGGATTTGGAGAAACAATTTATTTCTTGAAAAACTAAACAATGACCATTTGCACGTACAGTGATCGCACCGACCAACAGCACTTGTGTGTATAATTTAAGCGAAGTTAAGTTTAAGTTTTTAGATGATAAAAAAGGACCAATGAAAGGTTTTTTATCTTGAAGTTTGGAAAATTCACTCAGTATTTTTTGTATCAAGTCTATCTTTTGAACTATAAAAACTGTTTTTATATTAATTTGTTAAGGTTTGTATTTACATGTATTGCGTGTGACAGTGTAAAAATAAAAAGAGATCGAAATATGATCTTAAATAGCCGCCGTGAATCATTTTAAAAAACTGAATGTTTTTGCAAGCCTTTCAAAAGTTACCACAAAACGTACAGCAAAAAAATTGGAAGGCATAGATAACGCTAAGTAAATGATAAAAGAAACCTCCGAGTGTACCCTTCATGTTCGTAGCAAGATAGAAAATGGTACAAACTTACAAAGATAAAAATGTAACATGTAATTTGAAACCACTTGCTTTTCCATGGATCGCGACTTTTTATCAGTTTTTACAGTTTTTAACACTGGGGAAAAAGTCATGATTTTAATGTTGAAGGTTTTTCAAAGACTATTAAATTCATTTGATGCCATTTTCAGACGAGAAACTTCAATGGATCCACTCAGGGATCCACTGCAGCGGAAGTCACAGAAGCAAATATCAAGACAAGTGCTTGTTTGCTTGCCTTTTATCGGCAGAAATACTTTTTTTGGCCTACGGCCAAGGACCAAACGTTTCCCGTTTTCGTTTCAAAAGTGCAGAATGAGCAGGGAATTTTGTTGTTTATTCATTGGAAGTTAGCCTGAAAATCGTAAGTTTTAAAAGCCCATTCGGGCTCCCTATTTGAAATTTTGGTCGTCTGAGGGTAAATTGTAGGCACCTCTGGCGACCGGGCGCCTGTTAGGCAGCAGCCTTGATTGTTGTCAAAATTCAAAGCCGTCTTGAATGCAAGAGGGTATTCCCTAAAATGACCTATACGGGGAGGTTGCACCCGAAAGGAGTACCATTTTCAGACTTCAAGTATATGAGAGGGTTGGAATTTCACTTGTTGAAGTATATGAAAGGGTAGGGGGTGTCATTTCCGTTGGTAAAAAAGCCCTAGAAGGGCTTACAGATGCATTACATGGCTGTGAAAAGAGCTGTCAGAGTAAACGGTCTGGTTTTGTGATTTATTCATATTTTAAAGATAGCGCATTAACAGCAGTTAAGGGGGATGCAAAGTTCTAAACTAGGCATGTGAAAGGAGTATCATTGCCAATAGAGGGTTTACCGAAGGGGTACGTTTTCTGTCAAAAATAATAAAAGGCTTAGGGGTTGGATCTCGGGGTGGAACCTCCCTGTATAAAATTTGTTGAGAATCCCCGGCACTTCAATCTTTGCTGAATTTGTAAGGACGCCTTGCTCCTATACAGAGTAAGGTGAAATTATTTTTTATAAAATTTCCACCGCTAATCAGCATACTCGAGATTTGCAAGTATTCCAGCTGAAGGTCCTGAAGGAGACGACAAAACTGAACTCTGAGTCAGAATTTTTGGCGCCACTTCAATTTCATGCAGGGTAAAAGACAAAACAATTCACGCAAGCCTTATTGAGCATTATGTCAGCTGGGTTTTTCCTTTTTGTTTTTTTCTTCCAAAATATATAATTTATATAATTTAGCTTTCCCATGAACATCCCGTGGTAATTTAATTCATTATACTTTATAACTAAGTAGAATTGAAATGAGCTTAACTAAACAAATCGTTGGCCTTTCAGAATTGTTTCATGCTCCCTAAATTGACATTAAGAATTAAGCTTGATGGTTACTTGAGGAATCGAACGACTCTGGTGCAGTGGTCATAAGAAATATCTGCTTTGCATGCGAAGCATAATAGTGCCCAGTTTCCTTTTGCACAAATTGTTTATGTGCCGCAATCTCTTGTGCCGGGGATTTGGCAAAACCCGCTTCCCCTTTATACAGGACCGGCTCACAGTCATACAGTAGATACCAAGCATGAAACGGTAAAGAATGTAAACCGTGTTATGTGACTGGTCCCCTGTGTCAAATAATCCCACAAAGTTAGAACAACAAAACGTAAATATGTGCGATAGTCTCCCACCTTGCATGACACGAAACACGAAACTGCCACCAAGAATGTGACTTAGACTTCAGTTTCGTTAACTCCAGTGGTATTTCAGTTTTGCCTTGTTGACTTGTTCTCTGTAGGAGCAAGGCCTTCATACAAATGAATTCATACATACCGACTCGAATTCATGAAGATTCTAATATTTATATAGAGGAAAGAATAATTATAAAATCAGTGCAGCACTTGTGATGTGGCACATTGCGTGACCAAGATACATTACCTTGAAGACAGTGTGTTTGGCATGTAAGAGAATCCAACTGAGTACCATTTTCATACACGGTAAGGAAAATATGTTTCTTCCCATCATAAGCAGCTGCAGTAATTTGGCAGAGTGTCAGTGTGAAAGGAAACTTTGTAGATATGCACTGAAGATGAGGGAAGGGATTTGAATGCAACAACATGCATTACTACGTGGTGGATGAGACCTAAACGAACCGTGACTTGTGTGTGATTTGACTTGGCTCTGAAATGTTTCTCGCATTGATCGCTTTGTTAATTGTATGTCATGTGTCAGTTATCTATTAATGATTCCATCAAAGTGATTTATTTTGCTGGAAAATGGCAAATTAGATTTTCCTACCAAGTTATATTGCAGGTAGTAATTTGCATAAATTAACCGCCAACCGCACGATTCCTGCTTTTGCAAACCAAAAATCGTTAATCTGTTCAATAACTGACTGTAAAACATAAAGGAATGGAATCTATAGGAAACATCCAACGTTCTTGCTTAACATCGCCCCAATGACATTATTTAAAAGAAAGATAGCCGGCAACAAAAGTTGCAAAAATTTACTATTTTGTCTCAGACATACATTTTCATTTGATTGGCATGCAAAATGTATTGAGTGCCCACGGATTTTTAAGCATGAAATGGTTTACGAAGGGTGAAGTATTTACATCCTGTTTCAATTTTGATTTAAATCAGAGTGCTATTAAGAAAAAAATGTGTTCAAAATGTCTATTTTTTAGCCTTGTCTAAAAACGTTTCCCCCCTTGTAAATGACAATGAACAGGGGCTTTCGGGGGGGGGGGGGGTGGCTAGAGAAAAATTGATAACATTTATATTGAGAGGAAGGATTATATTTTTCTATCATGTAAACAGATCTTTAACTGTTAGTCTGCTTTCTGAATTATTTACCTAACAAAGTTCCAATTTTCAAGGAGAAAATTGTCCCCAAAAAGGCAATATTTGGTCTAAACTCCCCCCACCTGATGCCCAGTGCAGGTTTTTCTGAGAAGTCAAACAAATGCCACAGTGAATAGTTTCATCTGAAGTGCTAACTACACACAAAGTACGAGGGAAGGTTTTGTTTGACCATTTCCAATTTTGCTCAATCCATAGCAACATTCATTCTTAACATGTTCAGACATTATGAATTATTAATATTACTAGGGCTAATAATGTTTAGCCACTCGTTTATTATCTGTCTTAAATGAAATATCGTGAACATTAATGTCATTGATATGAATCTAGACTCTAATAACGGAGAGGTCTGGGTTGGGGGCAGGCAGTTGTACATTGTATTGGAGTTGTCCTATTTCAGAATTGGGCAATATATTGTATGAGAGTCATAAGTCCATACTGATAACCAGTTATAATACACCACTCTAGCCTGTAGTCTATTGCGTAATTTTTGATATTATTAGACAAAGTGCACTCTTAGAAAGCAAGCAAGCAAGCAAGCAAGATTAAGCTTGAATATCATTGGTGTCCTGCACAAAGAATTTGGCCTGCCTAACCCACTGCTCAATAACTGGCCACTTAAGTCCCAGTTGACTGGCATTGATCAAACTAAGGAGTTAAGAAAAAATCAAAAACAGCCAATTATGCCAGTTATGCTTTAACAACTTCATGATCGACTTGACCTGGGTAACAGTGCAGATGCTTTGTGTCGTTGCCTTCTGTGGGATTTTCTGTAAATCCCATTTGTTACCCTTGTCAACTTCCTCATTCAATCCGCGCAAGCAATTGACTAAGGCCGATTTTAAAATCTTCCCTGGGGGTTACTCATCACTTATTCTTTGGAGAAAGACCATAAAATTTCTTGATCGGATTGTAGAAATTCCACTCCCTTACATTCCCCATTCCAAACTATGTCCGACAGCAGCCATCACAAATGCCTTTTGCTTTGCCGTCGCAGTCTGCTTTAAACTCTCAGTGTTCAACTGGGTAGACCAAAAGCACCTTGTAAAAATTTAAATTTTTGTGTCCACCCTGCGAATTCATGTTACGTCCCTTGGTTTCAACCCCAAGTTGTTTGTAGGGCACTCTTTTCACAGGGGTGGAGCATCCTTTGCATACCAAGCCGGTGTACCCATCAAATTGATTGGCAACTGGCGCTCTGACACCATAATTCATTCTACTAACATGCTTAGTAAAGCTATCCTTTCACATACTCCACACCACTTTCACAACACTAGCCCTTCCACTACTTCTACCTCTGGGTTTGGACCATAATTTTAGTGTATCAAATATGAACTCTGATTAGATATCCAGTGGATTATGTAAGTAGGAATTAATGATAATAGAATAAACTGCCTGTTCCCAAAACAAGAGTCTTAGTCTGTTGTGGTGTTTAGAATAAATCTTGCAGAGACTTAGGCCAACAGTTTGCCCTAGTCTAATTAGTTCTTTGAGAAGTAAATTTGAATTTAGCTTATTCACCCAACAGTCTGAGTTTGCAAGGTTATTTAGCAGAATATGGATAGAGGTCAAGCCAGGTCAAGCCTACCTCCAAGATTCTATTAATGAATTTATTTTTCAGAAGTTAATCCATTGGTAGTAATTATAGATTTCCAATTATTCATCTCTGCATTCCTGCATGCATAATGACCAGTGAAAGACCAGGAAAAGTATTTATGTATTTAAGTATGCCCTCGGAATTCCATAATTATTAACACCCCCTCCCATTCAGATTTTCCATTTTTTTCTTCACACCTTTTAGAATTACAGGCACGGTTTGCAAATTTGTCCAATTTACCTTATTTCATGCCAAAAAATTCAAATATGACTCTACTTCTGTACTTCAGTACAGCTTGTTACAGAGAGAGTTTATGACTCCAGAAATTCTGGAAATATGAAAAATTTAAAAATAGAAGTTTTTCCTTACCACTGTTCAAGAGATGCAATCTTCATTAACTTTACATTGCCCAAACTGGTACCGAACATTAGAATAAGAATCGCTTGTGATGAAGGTGTGTTCACTCAGAAGACATTATGATCAAGTGCATTGTCATTTCGTCATCGTAAATTTTAGCCTTCATGGTCAGCAGTTGCTCCCAATGCCATAAGCTTCAATGATTTTCAGTCAAAAGACCATGTTTCACACGGAAAAAAACGGAATGAACAAAATAATTTATGAGGCTGCTTTGATGACAGAAAAAAATTTATGAGGTGGCGATGTTTTGTTCTGCTTCCACGGTTGTCAGCTAAGTGTTGTCAGTTTTTGCTTTATTTGCGACCTGATTAAGGCCATAAAATAAGCGTTTTCAAGGAATACACTCTTGACTGACCCCTGGGAAATTCCAGGCATGAAGTATCCCCCCATCTCTTTTGATTTCCAGTTGAAAGATGCCTTCAGAATTCCGAAAAAGCTGTCCATGGTATGGTATGGATACTTTCTGGACCTGGTTATGTAGGACATCATATGAAGTAGTACATGAAGTACACACTCAAAAATTTGCTTTTGTCATGTACTGTAATGCAGAAATGACCTTTTTCAGTGATGAAATTCATGCTAAAATGCCTCAGAAGCTGTCCAAGCAAAATCATAGAATCTGGGAGAGTTGTTATATATGCTGCTCATTACGCATGCAGTAATGTAGATTTAAATTTGATACTGGTTGCAGCAAGAACTAGTGGATTCATTTTTCAAATAATCGATTCATTAATGGCATCTAGGGGGGTACACTTGACCTTGCATGACTGTATACCTAAAAGATAGCCAAACACACAATTGAAAAAGACAAGGGATTTCAAGTTCATAGTATGTATAAAGTGTGTTGTTGTTGTTGTTGTGTGTTGTTCATTTGTGTAATCTATACATTTTTTACTCGAAACAATTTATGATTTGGGATGTGCAGAATATAAAGCGGCACTCCTCTTTGCAATGTAGGAAAGGTGGGTCTAGAGTAAAGGTCACATTTCATAGTTCAGAATAAGAACAGGGCTGCTGGACACTTAAACTACTTTTGATCTAGTTTGATGTTCTGATGACATCTGGAATGTGCGGACTTGTTGTTAATATGTGTTAGCCTAGTATCTTAAACTGAAAAGCACATCTTCATGTAATAAAAGCACGGAGTAAAATCTGTTGTTGAAAGATGGCCCGTGTAGTTTATAATGTAGATTTACCTGTATTATTAAAAAATAGCAGCAGGCTATCTTAAAGAGGGTGATGATCAAGTGGCGATCAATAGGAAAAATTGTCAGAGAGAGAATTTACAGTGACCTGAAAATGTAAAACTTTTTTTTTTCAATATATATTCTTTAGGAGATGCCATGAATATATCAGAAGATCAGAAGCGATGGGTAGTTGTTGGGATTGCTTTCAACAAGCTGGTGCCTCATATTCGACCATTTGTAGAACAGTCTTTACAGACAGAGTACCAGAACTTGAAGTCCAGCCATAACATTCACATCCAAACTCCACCTGGGATTCTCAAGAATCATCCCAAACATCTAAAATACGAAAACATCAATAGTAACAGCAGTCACAAACTCTCTCCTTTCAAGTTTGACTTTTCGAAATTTGACTATAAGGTATCAAGTCATGTTGACTTTGCCAAGCTCTACCTTCAACCATTCATGGCCAAGTTCAGTGCATTTGATGGAAAGTGTGATGGGTCTGCTGTTCTTTCACTGCTTGTTGAAGTACCTGTTTTTTCGAATGCAACACAGTCCTCCGCTAAGACTGTAAGAGAGGATGTAAGAAATGAATGGGCTCACTGTAACTTTACAGACTGGGACACAGTCAAGTTCCAAGGTTGTTTTCAGGAAATGCGAGAGCTTGTCCATTCTTTCGGTCTTCCTACAGCAGATGAAACCACACTATTATCCGAGCTAAATGACTGGGAAACGAAAGGTATTTTTTTCAATTTATGTTACCTTAAATTGTGTTTATCCTAGTAGTGTAGAGTGTACTGGTTAGCCGTTTTTGGAGGAGGAATCTCATCAATTTTTTTTTTTTGGGAGGACATAAGTGCTGATGATACAGTAAAAACCCACGTATAAGAACCTAGTGATTTAAGAACCTACAGGCTGAAATTGTGCATTTTAATACCCAAATATATAAGAACCTATTCAGCCTGACAAAGGAAAATAGGTTCTTATATAAAAAAAAACACTCCAGATTTGATGTTCAAATTCTGGATTTAAATTGTGAAAATTTTTGTAGTGTACTGCTTTTTAGTCTTACCAACTTGCATATACTGTATATATGTGGCTAAATATCATTTAGGCAAAGTTAAACTCGAGCGAGCTGGCTAGCGGTCTTCTCCCACTTCAGTAGGGACTTTAAGAACCGACAACGCGGTGGTCTGGAAAACGCGAGGACCGAGAGTGGGGCTGGGGCGAGCGCCGCGTACTAGGCGCGGGAAATATGTAGTTAAGATTAAGAACGCGATCATTTAGACTAGTCATCGTCTGGAAAACAGTAAAACGCTTTTCACCTTTCCCAACAAGAATGACTCAAAACTCATTTAAGACTTTACAGGAAGCTTTGCTCCTTAGTCTGGAAGAAAAGCTAATAGATGACGAAGAATTTGCCGTGCTGTATGAAGAATTCACTCCACAAAACCTTCCGTTTCGCCACTGGGATTACGAAAAATTTTCCTTCGAAAACAAAGACCCCGCAGAGTGTAAGGCAGACTTCAGATTTGAAAAGAGTGACATCTCATTGCTGGTGGATGTTTTACGATGCCTGATACCTTCACATGTCCGAATGGTACCGTTTGTGATTCAGCAGAAGGACTTTGTGTTATACTAAAGCGCCGTAGCTATCCATGTAGGTTGTCTGATATGATTTCTACTTTTGGTCGATCAGTATCCGAGCTCAGCATGATTAGCAATGAAGTCACTGAATGGATGTACAAAGTTCATGGCCATAGGATTACCGAATGGAATCATTTCCTTATGTCTCCTAACCTACTGCAAACTTATTCTGAAGCAATTCATGACAAAGGTGCCGCCTTGGAAAACTGTTTCGGCTTTGTTGATGGAACGGTTCTTCCCATATCAAAACCAGGAGTCAATCAGAGAGCTGTTTACAATGGCCACAAGCGCGTTCACGCCCTTAAATTT
Organism: Porites rus; assembly: GCA_964035705.1. NCBI lineage: Eukaryota > Metazoa > Cnidaria > Anthozoa > Scleractinia > Poritidae > Porites > Porites rus. The sequence continues at coordinate 8,641,205 of OZ037993.1, forward strand.
CAATCCTTGGCCCTACCAAATGGATTGATTGGCCATCTGTTTGGACCAGTAGGTAAGGGTATATTCATTAATTTTTTGTAGTGGGATAGTACCGTAGCTGTTTTTACTTGGAGAGACATTTTTATCACTTATGTGAACTTAAAAGTTAGATTGATTTCTCTTCTCATAATGTTAATCTAACGTTTCTTGATGACTCCCTCCTTGTATCTCAAATCAGAGGTATTTTCAGTAGCTCCTACTTTCAATTTTTATTAGAGGAAATGGTTGTCCCGTCACCACAGACAAATAATTTATAAATTCTGACTTATAGGCCATAAGTACCTGGACTGTAAGAATAATATCCAGCCAATCCTATGTTGTTTTTGGCCTACTATTACTAAGCTAATCAATGGTCTATATAGGTAACAGTTTGTCAGCCAGCCGATGTGTGACTGATTGTGGTTCAAAAATTAATTTTTTGGCTCTTGTCCAGAAGGACGAATGCATGATGCGAGAATGCTGGAAAGATCTGGCCTCTATGTTGACCTGGCACGGTTCGCCTTTTCCCCTGCTGGACAGGAGATGTGTATCTACGGGGATCCGGCATATCCTCTACGTACCCATCTGCAGTGCCCCTTCAGAAATGGGGTGTTAACAAGACAAATGGAAGAGATTAATGCATCTATGAGTTCTGTACGTACAAGTGTGGAATGGTTGTTTGGAGACCCTATAAATTATTTCAAGTTTCTCGATTACAAAAAGAATCTCAAAATTGGCCTTAGCCATGTAGGAAAAATGTACATTGTTTGTGCACTTTTGCAGAATGCTTTAACATGTCTCTACCACAATACGACTGCTGACTACTTTGGCCTTGACCCACCATCACCAGTCGATTACTTTATCTAAAATACTGTAAAAAAAACACCTGTCAATGCCTAAGTTTACATAAAATCTTGCATAAAATCCTGATTGGACAGTTGTTGTGTGTTATTTGCAGGGAATGTAACAACAAGCAGATCTAAACAAAGGGGTGGCAAATGATAGTCTGAGTTCAACATTTTGTAAAAATGTAAATCTTAAACATATAAACATCTAGAAATAGAAATTTAACATCTACTTGTTAAGCATTTTACTCATGACGCCCATGACCTGCTGCATCATGAGCATTTGTTGCTGCTGGAACTGTTGCTGTTGTTGCTGAAACTGCTGCTGTTGCTGTTGATTTTGCAGTTGTTGCTGGTGCATTAGCTTCAGCATATCAGCCTGTTGTTGTTGGACTTTAAGTTGTTGTTCCTGTCTTCCCTTTTCCAGCTCAAGTTCCTTTTCTCTAATTTCTGCACTCTGCTGTGCTCTTTCCTTTAGAAACTCCATGGCGTCTCCGGTTTTTCTTCTTGTTCGTTTTGGTTTGTCCTCACCCTCTTCGGCTTTCTCTGACACCCTTTTTTTGGTTTGGGAAAGCCTTTCCATAGCTTTTATTCTTACATCTTCTGCTTTAGCTTTGTCAGCTTTATCCTTGCTACAGGTATCTGTGGGAGCACTCTCTTCAAGTGCAATAATTTGCTGTATTAGCTCATCTAGTTCACTTGGCTCATCTGGGGATATTCCTGATGCTCTTTCTTCAGCTCTAATTTTTTTCTTGTACTTGTTGACCAGGACATTGATGTGGTCCCGGATGGCTCTGTGGTCAACATTAAATTGTGGAGAAGCACATTTGTTCTGAACATCTACAATTTTCTTCCAAGTTTTACTGCGCTGGGGAGACCCCTTTTTGTATAAGTAGGGATTTTCAAACACTACTTCTCTGCACAGTATAATATTGTGCTGTTCAGTCCAGTACATAAAATTGCTGTGTGAAAACAAAAACAAAGAGAATATTAGAATAAAATTCACTCCAAAAAAACCCTTTCTTTTGAATTGAAGCTAAATGCTGTTGTCAATCTCACAGCTAATCTTATGCTTGTTCAAAAAAGTGAGATTTTTCTTTAATGACGTTTAAAGCTCACAAATTAAAAAAGCGGCCTTGCCGAGGGAAAGAGACCTCACCCATAACTTACACGTTCAGGAATAACAGCAGTGGAATAATGCATTCAAAGCCTAACGTTGGTAATTTAAAAGATTCACATTATCAAAACCTCATATAAGATAGGCAACATCATCTAACTTCAAATACAATCTCTCTTCAGTTCTAGTTTTGGTTTGTTTTCACTTCAGAGTATTATCTAAAACGTGGCTCTTTAGTAACAATTTCAAAGAAATAAAAAAATGGAAATAACACAATAGCAGAAATGTCAAAGTCTTAGCTTTTGAAATGCTACGCTTTATGACAGTAGTCAAGGTAATGAACTTATGTTTCCTCTTATAGTGGGCGATTTTTGAAAGTTAGCTTTAATAAGCTTTCTTTAGTTGAGTTTTAATCTCACTCAATATCAGGAAATGCAATTTCAGATCATCATGAATTATCAAGCCTGGATCTAGTAGAGACTCAACTAGAAAAACAGAATAGTCTTAGCTAAATTATTTATGAAGCTAAAATCGATCATCCGTTGATGGAACAACCGATAAAGTTTTATTCTGATATTTCACATCGGAGCTCGCTGGATTAATCAAAAACAGAACGAAGACCAAGCAGAATGATAAGACGCCTGACAACTAAATTGTATCAAGCATGAGAATAGCCGCATGAATGTAGTGATAATTTCCCTCAACTGTGAAGGATAATGAGATTTTGGGAAACATTTCAAGGATAATTAGATGACTTACTTTGAAGATCTGCTCGACGCCATGTGCTTGCTCACCTGGAGGGAACAGAACGTTTTAAACTATTCAACTTTGGTCCTTTTCGTTTCCAAAATGATGCCTAACCTTTGAAGAGGCAGTAAATTTTAAATTCCAATTGACAGAATAGTTGTGATAGACTGGTAATTATAGTGATTTGCTGTAAGTAACAAGGCTAAATACTCACGTTTTCCAGACGACGCCAATTCTCTTCAGGCGGCGTTTTCGAGAGTGGGAGAAAACGCCAAGCGCATGCGCTCTTCATCCGAAACTGGAAAAGTCACTTCCGGTCGCGTCTCCGAGTCACCGCGTCCTTTTACGGGGCGGCCCGTGGGGAATTGTAGGGCTCCTTGTGTACCTTTTGCTAGTGTTGCTTTGCATTGTAGCTTTGCTTACTGATCGTAGCGGATCAATTTTTGCCTACTTGCGAATCATTGCGGATTGTTGCTGATCGTAGCGGATCAATGTTTGCCTACTTGCGAATCATTGCGGATTCTTGCTGATCGTAGCGGATCAATGTTTGCCTACTTGCGAATCATTGCGGATTCTTGCCGTCTTCGCCGTTACACGCGGTTTTTACTCGCAGCATGTCTATATGTAACACAAACAACAGCCTTGCGGCCGGTATTTGCCGCTGAATTCACGACTGCCCACTTTGACAACGGGTGCCTTCCCAGAAGTTTCTCCTTCTTCTGCGAACGATGTTTGGGAGCCCTTCGCATCTGACTAGCGTTCCGGACGTGCCGTCCTTTGCCTTTTTAGCCGCGCCTCCGTGGTCGCGGCCGTTAAATAAGCGCTCTCAGCCGAACAAACTAAATCTACAATGAGCGTTCCGGCAGCCTCAAGCGTGGCTGGGGGCGTTCCCACGACGTTCGTTTGCATTCTCAAGCGTTGGATCTGGCTGCGTCTAGTCTTGGTTTCCCACCAATTTCTGCTACCAGCATCGGATCGGTTAACCAATTGCAAGGTAGGCCAAACTTTGTTGTCCCTTCTTTGTGTCAACTTTTTCGCCGCCGGTATCGCCCGTTGCTCCTTCGCCCCGAGCGTCTTAAAAGCCAAAACGGCGTATGGACGATATTGGCGGTTGGCTGGAGGCCTTTTTAGTGTATTGTCTCGTGCTGACGTCTTTTTTCCTCACTGTTGGAAGGATCTCTTACTTTATTAGCTGTTCATCTTGCGGACCTATGGCCAGTTCACCGGCCGGGTGTGGTTAGCCTACGATCGGGCCTCCAGCAAGTATGTAGCCGCAACAAATTTGAGACTGGTAAGCTGTTGATGTCCAAGCGTTCTACCCCTTGCTTTTTAACTCAATTGCATTGTATCATTATTTAGATTAGAAAAGCGTATCTCGCAATTACCCTCGCGAAACTCGATGTTTGAGTAGCGTCCCTCAAGTTAAGCCCTCTCGGGCGGGGCTAGGAGCTGGTTCCTTGCTTTGTTCTTTCTCTTATTTTTCTGCTGTTTTACATATTGTATGGTGTTATGTAAAAGTGTATGAGAAAGCATATTTAGCATTATGTCGGCGGCCATATGTAAAAAAAAAAATACAACCACCACGACAGTACAATTCGCTTGCAAATTATTGTTCCTTGGCCGTAGTACAGAACAGAAACTTTGATCTATCGGCGAGGATAATACCCAATACACTTGGGTTGGCCACGGTGTGAATTGAATTCCAAACTAGATTTCAAAAAAAAGACGAGGTTTCGACGGTAAAAAGCCAAACTGAACAAAACACTCTGGAGAACCATATCGCACGACATACACAAACTCGTCTGCGAAGTGAGATGCACTGAAAAAATACTCTTGTATCTCGATTTTCGCTCTATTTTGAAGCTACTGGCTCAAATTGCTTCAATGTTTTCTGGAAAGTACTTCTGGAGTCAACATTTCTAGCCAGGATCATTTCTTGACGGCCAAAACGGGCGAAAAAAAATCAGTCAGTTGGAGCGTAGTCGCCACATCGTTGCTAGGCAACCTTGGATACCAAACCAAAAGAAAGAAAGATTTATGACAGAAACAAAATTGCAGTGGTGCAGCCTGCTAACAATGACATCACGCTGCTGAGCTCAATTGGGATGCTGTCATGACTGTTGCTAGGCAAGTGCGGATACCAAACTAATAGAAGGAAAAAGTTATGACCAAAGCCAAATGACTCTGCTTACGATCCTCGAGTGTTCCGGGCGACGTCACATGACTAAATTGTCAATTCTCTTTCGCGAGGGCGCTTTGTGTCTTGCTTTGCTCTGAATGACTTCGTGACCGCTGTCTCCCCCTCCCCACACTGTGTGCCCAACATGAGTACCGCGCTAGCAGTTTTGCAAATGGCCAGGCCTAGCTCTCCATTTGAGAAGTGTGAGGGCCCTGCAACGGTGCTTGTAGTATTGGGAATTGAACTTGATTCGATCAATCAAGCTGCCCGCTTGCCAGCAGAAATACTATCGGCCTTGCAGGGCCTGATAAGCTTATGGCTTCCGCGTAGGTGGTGCAACAGACGCAAACTGGAGTCCCTCTTTGGCCATCTACATTATGCTGCCAATGTGGTGTGGCCAGGCAGAGCCTTCCTACATTGCATGATCGACCTTTTGTGCTGCTTCCACAAGAAGGATCACCTGATTAGCCTCAACAGGGAGTGTCATCTGGACTTGCTTTGGTAGCATCAGTTCTTGTCACAGTGGAATGGGGTTAGTTTTTGGCTCCTTCCAGGCTTGCTCCCTAAAGCTGATGTGTCAGTTCCTTTGGATGCAGCAGGATCACTGGGCTATGGAATGTTCCTAAAGGGCTTCTGGTTCACTGGGTCCCGGGTTCCTTCTCAGCAGCAGCAATCTATCGCTTATAAGGAGCTGTTCCCGGCAGAAATTGCTTCCCACGTTTTTGGTGCCACCACTGGTGCCAAAAGCATGTACTCTTTCGCTCTGACCACGATGCTGTCGTTCACATCTCGAATGCTAGGACTTCTAAAGTTCCCTGCTTAATGCGGTTGCTTCGCATTTTGCTGCTCGCAGTGGTACGTCATAGCTTCTCCCAACATGTGCAAGGCGTTACGAATCAGAGTGCTGATGCTCGCTCTCATTGTCGTTGGCAGGAATCCAGGCAGCTGGCTCCAAATACTCAGTCTTGTCCAACTTCGATGCGGAGCCCTCTCGTCCTGCTTACCGACTTGACTTCCCTGATTTAGAACAGCAGTGCTACTCCTTTCGTACTCGTGGCCTGGCTCCCTTGATTCGGCATTCCTATGCGTCAGCCCAAGCGAAATTCATTTCCTCCTGCTGACAGCTTGGCAACTTGCACCCATCAAGGTCTCCATGCTTAATGGACGAATGGACGCTTTGTCTAATTGTTATGTTTCTGGCCAGGACTCTCCAGCATTTGTTGATTAAGGTTAATTTATCAGGCTTTAGAGCTCTCCACATGGATCAGGGGTGCTCGCATCTGCTTGCAGATTGTCTCCGCCTGCAGAGGGACATTCATGGCATCAAGCGCTGTCAGGGTACTCCTTCGTCCATGCGGCTGCTTATAAGGGATGAGATTAGTTGATGCTAGTTATCTCGCAGTCTTTGGATCTCGGCCCATCCAGATCATCAGATGTTCTGGGCAGCTCGTTTCTGGGGTACTTAGGCTTCCTGCGTGCGTCTGAGTTCATGGTACCTAACCTATCTAGCTACTCGTCATCCCTCCACTTGAGTGTCCAGGACCTTGCAGTGGATTCTTCATCGGCCACATCGTCCTTGCGCATACGAATCAAGGGCTCCAAGACAGACCCGTCTCGGAAAGGCTCTTTTGATTCACATTGGCCTTGACAAGCATCCTCTCTATGCAGTGCACGCCATGATGACATTCCCTGCTTCTAGGGGGTATTCTTCTGGCCCCTTGTTTTTGTTTGCGCATGGCAGCCTCTCACCCACACTATTCTTACAGATTTGCTTAGGCAGATCATAACTTCAGCTCAGATACCGGGCAATTCCTTCTCCCCTAGCTTTCGTATTGGAGCTGCCACTGTCGCTGCTCGCAGTAGGATTCTGAATCAATGGGCCATTGGCCCAACAACGCTTATCAGCTTTGTATTAGGACACTGGCTGACTCTTTAGCTGCACTCTCGCAAAAACTAGCTTCAGCATGTTCCACAGTTCCATGCAGAATCCCTTCACGGCACAGTCCTCACTACTTCTCGGGGTAGCTTTCTTGGCAGCCATCTGTCCTGGTTCAGAACCTTTTGCCTATTTCAGCTGGCGGATCAGCTAGATTAGTGCCTTCGTAATTTGCGCAGCTGGGGGAGTTGTTTGGTGCTTGGGGATCTGTTTGGGTGATCGGAGGTACCAGTTCACCCTGTTGACGGGTCCCTCCGTTCTCCAAGCACCTGGAGACGAGTTTCTTTGGGTGGTTCCCGCTTCCAGGGTTGCTATGGATACCTCCTCTCTGCTTATTGCATTTGGCCCCCGACTAACCTTTAAGGCACCTGCTCCCAAGCTCATCATTAGCGATGAGTTTAAATGTGGCTAAATATCATTTAGGCAAAGTTAAACTCGAGCGAGCTGGCTAGCGGTCTTCTCCCACTTCAGTGTGTGACCTACGGGGCGGCCCGTGGGGAATTGCAGGGCTCCTTGTGTACCTTTTGCTAGTGTTGCTTTGCATTGTAGCTTTGCTTACTGATCGTAGCGGATCAATTTTTGCCTACTTGCGAATAATTGGGGATTCTTGCTCCCTGTCCTCCCTCCCTGCCTGGTGCTTTGGTAAGTATTTTCTGAGGTAAGTATTCTCTTAGGTAAGTATCTCCACTGAATTTATTCAGTGTGACGGTGCCGGTTAGTGGCTTCTCTTGGGGTGGTTCCCGCTTCCAGGGTTACCATGGATACCTCCTCTCTGCTTATTGCATTTGGCCCGCTACTAACCTTTAAGGCACCTGCTCCCAAGCTCATCATTAGCGATGAGTTTAAACTGAAAATAGCCAAACATGTTTTGTTCTGTACAGCACGGAATTGATTGGTAAACAATGCAGGCATCCTGTATTTTTGCTGTTGAAATTTGCATGGTGATCATACAACTGTAAATATGGTCAGGCCCATGATACAGGACTTGTTTCGACAACAAGGCTTGACATTTTTGTAAATGTTTTACAATTATAGCATATTAGTACTATTGCAGTTCCCCGAATGCTATCACTATAATAACTTTTGCAAATAAGAACCTACTAAGAACCTAATCAGCCTGTTATTGGAAAAAATACCCCAAAATATAAGAACCTGTTCAGCCTGAACTCCAAAATTCTAGGTTCTTATATGCGGGTTTTTACTGTATCATACTTTGCAGTGCCCTGAGGCCAGGCCCCCTCCCCGCTTATCTGAAGGTCTGGATCCGCCACTTTGTTGCGCGCCATTTGTAGGTGATTTTCCCGGTTTAACAGGCATTAGATGGACGATGTCATAGTTTATTTAAAGTTGTGTGCGTCAGGTCATTATTAGGGTTTGAAAATGTCATAGAGTTTTAAGGTGTAGGGATCATATCCTTTTTTATGACGTGTTTTCATTAATAGACTAAAAATCAATTTTATTGAAGTGATTTCTGTGATTATAAACAGTTGATTGCAAAGGAATTATGCAAGTTTTATTTTCCTGCTGCTGTCATTGTCCTATTCATCATCAGACAATTGTCCTAGTTCTGGTCCACTTATTCTTGTTTTTCTTGCCACTCTTGGTGCGCTAATTGTGCATAGTAGAGAAGGCACAAACAATCCAATTCAAACTGGTTAATTCACCTAACAATAATACACGACCTTATTCCCTACACTGTTTTCATGCGATAAAGATCAGTGTACCCCCTCCCATATAAATGCGATTCCCCCTCAAAAAAAAGGCCCAACCGCTACGTCCTGCACTAGTAATTCTGAGTGCGTCCTTGCGTTATGCATCAAGGAACCTGTTGAAAAAGACATTTTGTCATCTGAAAGAATTTAATCCTGGGGATTACCGGTCGCTTCGCCAACGCCCTTTTTGCTAACGTCTTAAGTCGTTTCGTTAACGTTTTAGGTCAGTTACCTTACTTCTTTCGCGAGAACGAGGTGCATACGCATGCGTATCGGACGTTGTGGTGTCATAACTGAAAGAGCGAGATATATATTCATGTGTAGTGCTCGTTTCGTGTGGTAAGCAAAACGATTTAAGACGTCACCAAACGGGACGTTAGCGAAACGACGTGTTTTCGAGATGACCACGAGTCACCGTACTGAGATTGAAAAAAAACCGTTACACATAGGCTTTAGCAGAACTTTTGAGTTCTGTTAAGATCTGAGGAGAAGCGATATTGTAGACATCTGTAGTGAGCCGTAAAAAAGCAGAAACGAAGAATCTCGATATTACAGTACTGTAAACTCATGATCTGGAGTAGTAGCCATTAGTAGTAAATCTACGGCCAACTAGTCAACGCATATGTCTGAGTTTAATGAATCGTGATTTTAAGTGACTTTAAAGTCACGCCCTGGACCTGACTGCTACCTGGGTTTTCAAGAATGCTATTTCGTATTCTTTTATCGCAAGTTTTTAAGTTACGTTAAATCAGATATTCTTTTTCAATACGTGTATATATGCAGTCGCCAGCCGACAATTTCGGTCGCGATTTTTAGGAAGTGCTCTGTGCGGCCTTTTCTTTCTGTATCACATTCTTACTGTATCAAATGGAAGTCTAGGGGAAGGTGCTTTGGATATTTTAGTAACCCAGAGCGGGCAGACTAGTCCATAAGTTGCAAATACCATTATCAACAATAAGATGGCGGGTAAGTAAAATTAGAACATCTCAGGAAAAATGTTATGTATCTAATAACCTGAAGATATTTATACATGGCCGCACAGAAGGTACGAAATTTTTAACACCAGAAGAGAAAATTCGTATCTCCAAGCGGCCACGAAATGTTCTTTTATGTGAACACTAATGAAATACCAAACAATTACACTAAATAATTTTTTTTCTGCGAAAGGTACGATTTGTTATGCAATCAAGGAAACGGTTATCTTTTGACGTGTGAGGACATCATGTTTTCGTGCGAACACTCACCTGGTGTTTCATTGGTTTGTACATAATAAATGGAACACGCATTTCCTTCTGCAAAAACTTTACATTTGTCATGAACGTCTATATGTATGATAACTTCATTGAGGTCTTTGAGTTGTTCTGTTGACAGGTACAGCGTTCTGTGGGAACTGCCCTGTAGACCCTTCCCTATTAAGCTTGGTACACAATGAAGTGTTGCAGCTTTCCTCCAGTTTGGAAGATTTTGTTTGCCAGTTCAAGGAACAGTACGGCTTACTAAAATCGCAGGTCTTTGAAGTAAAGCAAAATCTCGAAGAACTACTGGAACTTCCCCAGAAATTTAAACAAATGGAGCATGAGATGGAAACCTTGAAACAACGAATGGCAGATTTTAGTTGCAGTGCTATGAAACGTCAACAGAGTGTCAACCCTCCATCGTTCTTTGGAGCGCTAGAGAGAAATGAATATTTCACAGGCCGCAGAAAAGAGCTGGAATCATTGGGAAAAGCTTTTCAAGACGACAGCACTACGTGGAATTTTCTTGGAGGGTGTAAAAAAAAGACTAAAGTCCATGGTATTTGCGGACTTGGAGGCTGCGGGAAATCATCCCTTGCTTTCGAATATGCTTGGTGCAACCTGGAACGTTACCCTGGAGGTATTTTCGTGATAAATGGAGAAAGTGATGAACTGTTACGTGCATCTCTTCAAGGAATTCATGGACAATTCGTATACAAGTCTCAGCCAAACAAGCACGAAGAAGCGAAACAGTTTGATCAGTTAATGACAGAAACTCTCTCGTGGCTTAGTAGTTTGAGAGAAAAGTGGCTTTTGCTTCTAGACAACATGGATCAGAAGAAGCTTAGCTCCTACACGCGAAAACTGTTTTTTGGCCAGTGGAAAAACGAAACGTCAGGTGACATTCTTGTTACTACCCGCAGAAGTTCTCAAGCTTTGTCTGAGGACCTAGATCTTCGTTCCGAAAACTGTCTTGAGTTAGATGCTTTTTCTGTCGGCGAATCTTTTGAATTCCTAAAGAAACGCATAGGATTATCAATCGCTCATGAAGAACAAGGAGTAAAAGAACTTGTCCAGGAGCTTGGTGGATTACCGTTGGCCTTAGAACAGGCTGCTGCTTACATCAGTGCGTTAAAGTGTTCGGCTCGGTCTTACCTTGAGCAGTATCGTGAACAAAAGTCGATTCTTTTGAATAGGAAAAGTGCCAAACCATGCTCAGAGGTCTACAGTGAGGCGCGCCTGGCAGTACAAACTACGTGGCGTCTGAATTTCAGTTACATAGAAAATGACGAAACGGACGAAAGACTTGGAAAGGCGGCGGCTTTCTTCATGAAAATTGCCACGTATCTGTATCCAGATGAGATACCCATTGAGATTTTAAATGTGGGCGCCCCAGAGATTGAACATAAATACCTGAAGGACCGCTTGAAAATGCCAATCGGTGCTGAACAAATTGTTGATTTGTTGCTTAGGTTTTCACTTTTCAAACGCAAGTCAGACGATAGCTTGAGTATCCATCGACTTGTTCAAGAGACTTTGAAAGAGCGTTATGGTAATGAAGGCGAAAGTGAAAAGGCTATTTCCTCTGCCGTACGAATGTTGCATCATGCATTTCTCGACTGTATTGGGGGGACAGACTTCCTTCACGATTTGTATGCGACAGTGAACTCTCTGAAAGATGAGACAGAGTGGGGTCGCAAGTACTCTATCCAGCAATACATCGCAAGTATTGACGAGGCCAAACTGGAGGTGCAACGATGGAAAACCCTCTCCACCAACGCTTTTCACCTTATTCTTCATCTCTTGAAAAATTCATGCTGGCAGCCTGATTACCTATTCCGTGAGGAAACTGCCAGGATATTTTGCGAAGTTGCCTTCTATTGCTATTCTTTGGGAATGAACAGTGAAGGATATCGCTTACAACAGTATGTGTTCAAAATTTTATGCGCAGTGAAAAAGTGCATTTGTTTTTACAAAGGCGACGAACTAATGAAAGTAACAAGAATCCTAAGGCCCTTCATTGACACCAATGTTGTTGTAGCAAAGTTAACAGCTCCGTCAGCGGAAACGATTGAAAACGTCAATGGTGGAAAAGGTTTCAAGATGTGCACCACTCGAACCAACGAATTGTTAGAAAAGATTGAAATAATAGAACCAAAGGCAAGAGAAGCTTTCTCCAGGGGCGATTATCAAGCCTCGTCTGATCTGTACGCTGAGATTGTTAAACTACCAATTGCAATTGCAGTAAATCAAGCTCGTCCTCTTGGAACAATTTTTTGTAACCGTGGTATTGCGAATATGCAAATGAAAAGCATTGAGACAGCTTTGGACGACTTCAATGCTTCTATTTACGCAGATACTGAGCTTTATCGTGGTTACTACTGGAAGGCATACGCACTTTGTAAACTCGTTGAAAGTGGTAGAACCGAGTTCACAAGCAGAGCCCAAGCTGCAGCAGCAGTACTTCATTACAAGTTTGCACGTTCCAAAGCCGGTGATATTCGAAAACTGCAACATAAATTTCGGAAAGTGTCAGGATTGCTTGATAGAATCAACTACAGTTTTGTTACCAATGTTAACCAGCTCAAGGAACTAGAGAGTCAGCTCTCTGGGGAACGAAATTCAGATGATTCATTTACAGTCATTCTAGCAGAGGGGAAATTCGATTTGAATAAGATTGTTTTATCGAAAGGATGTTATTATTTTGTGTGTCTCCCTGGAGGTTCCGCTGTGCTTAGTTTCAGCAGAGGTTTGTTTTTGTCAGATGCGTCATTTCTCTCTGAAAATGTTCATTTCGAAAATTCTTTGCCCTCAGCAAATTCCGATCGACCTTTGTCGTCTGAAGCAGCTTGTAGTACTGCAGAGAGAGAAGAGCTACTTTCAATAACGTTAGGAACATCACACCCGATTAAGAAGGAAGTGCCCGCCGGCAGCGAAGGCGAACATGATGCTCTGATCAAGGCTAATGACGTTAAATCATTGGTCATGGATCACTGCTCCGTGAATTTTTCAAATGGTGCAGGGTTACTGGTGGAGGCACATTACCGTCAGCAAGTAATTGTTTCAGTGAGGTCTACTAAAATTCGAATGAGTCGTGGGCCTGGGATCGTTATTCAAGGAGGAACAGCTGATTCCCACATAAGTATTTGTCACAGTCATCTACACAACAATGTATGTGGTATTAAAATGATTACCCCAGCGCGTTTTTACATGGAAAATAACTGGATTTTTCATAACTTAGCTGGTGGTATTGTGGCCGCCGGAGGTTGTAATGGAGGATTATTGAGAAATTTATTGAGAGGTTCACGGCGTGCCATTTCGTTGAATGGATCAAACGCGACCCTAGAAGAAAACGATATTTCTGAACATTCTGGTTGGGGAATCGTCGTTTGTGCCGGAAGCAACTTAATTTGCAAACAAACAACGTTTGAAAATAATTGCTGTGGAGGACTTCGTGTCATGTTAAATGGCAAAGGAAATGTTTTGGTTGAGAAATGCGAGTTTAGGAAAAATCTTGGTCCAGATGTTTTTCCCGCTTATGCCAAAGAAATTTGCCCATTGGATTTGCAATGTAAAGAGATGTTCACAAGTCCCCAGGAATCGTCCAGTATATTTCACTTACGCAATTTCGTTCAACCAGCGAAAACTGACATGTCAGAATACGCTGATGAATTCAAGAGCCCCTTGCTTCTTGACAACAGAGTTTTGGATGCTGCTGATGTTCTCCCTTGGGAACCGCGTGAAAGATGCTCTGGGTGTTGGAAAGATCTACAGTCGGTTGTTGATTTTATGGAATGTTCAAGTTGCCTTGTTGCAAGGTACTGTAGCAGGCAGTGCTCTGACACTGCAAGAGATGTTCATTCTTTCGTCTGTAACTCCATTCTTGAAGCAAATAAGGAATGCCAACCTTTGCAGCTACTGTTCAGCTCGCCAATAAAAGCAGCTTGTCAACGTAAAGCTGGCAACTGTTTGTGTGTTGTTACTGCTCTATTTATTGTGCGTGGCCCAGCAGAATCTTGCGGGCGTATCTGTATATTAACCTGTCCACAGCGCAACCTTCATACTGTGCTAAAATCCGCAGATTTGCACAGTTTTGTAATGGTTTATGGGGTTTTCATCAAGGAAAGCATGATGGACATTAAGGCAGCAAGTATTTTGGCAAACTTTGATCCTGATTCCCATACCGTCACTGTTTACTGGCATCGCATTTTCCCCGTCGAGAAAGTACCAAATGGTTGGAACTGGGTGAACAGATCATTAGATTTGTTCGCAAAATCCTGTATAAGGGAAGGTGCGTCTTGCATGTAAGAGGTCGGTAATGTAAAAAATGGTTCAAGGATTGACCAACTTTAATGGAAGGTTTGTTATGTTGACTCTTTCGATGGATGGCCACTAATGACGTGTAACGGGACCAGCTAAGAAAGAACACGAAACTTAGGAGGCCTTTGCAGTCTGTTGCTTTCCCCAAACAGATACATTGACGTTCTTTTGGTAATTAGATGCGATTCATTTTGAGAACTAAATGGGCGTGCAATGATCGTTATGTAAAACAATTGAATTTTCTCTAACACTCGCTGTTTTGGCATGCTCATCAATAGAGAGGTTAAGTATCACGTTTACGTTAAACGCCAAACGCGAATTTGTATCACGTGTCCAAGTTTCCTCTTTTCTTGTCCTTAACTGTTTATTATTTTTACGCCTAAATTAGTTGTTTCACGCAATTACTTATCCTTAAGAATTATTTTGAGCTGGTTTTAACTGCTCATTTTCTATTTTGAGAAATTCTCAACTTGAGTCTGACGTTTGCCGTATACATGAAACTCCTAAAATCTCTAACGTCAAACCTGTTTTCTCTACATTCAATATAAGAAATTTGCCTGCTCGGGTAGAAAATAAGAACGCAAGTTTCGTCCGCTCTTAAATGATGCACAAATTTAAACCAAATTGTTATTAACAGTTACACTGAAGATGACGGAGGTCCTTGCTTTGTTTATGAGAATTTCTAGGTTGATCTCTCAGGAGCCTATGAGTGATGGGCTCCTGGGCCGGTTTGTTCAAAGCAGGGTTGAGATAACCCAGGGTTGGTGCGAAATTTCAATTCAGATATGAAAGCTTAAAAAGCAAATTCAGTTTTATTCGTTTTGTCTTCAATTTAATGATTAGATGTTCAAAAAAATAACGAGAAAATTATCCGGGAAAATGCTTTTGAACAAAAGACAAAGAATCCCGGGTTAAAATTTAACCCCGGGTTAGCGCTAATCGGCCTTCGAACAACTGGGCCCTGGTGCACCCAAGACTTTTTTCAGCTGTTGACGAAGACCTTGTAGGGAGTATCCATCGACAATTTTGTTCTTTGCCGTTTTACCCCAGTGCTCCATCATGCTGCATTGGCTGCCTGTCTCATTTCCTATTAATTTTAAAATTTTACTTTTAACTTTCAAAGCCATTCATGATCTAGCACCGTCCTATATCAATGATCTTGTTAAAATTAAGCCTTTAAACTCAACATATAGACTGCGATCTAACGACGGAATACTGCTGTCTCACCCGAATTTTTAAACCGTCAACAACCCTGGGCGACCGTGCTTTCGTTGCTTCGGCGCCTAAACTCTGGAACGATTTACCTCTGGAAATTACAATGGCCAAATCTGTAGACACTTACAAAATTTTTAAAAACGCATCTTTTTAGTAAGGCTTTTCATTCTTAAGTAGGGGTACTTAATACCTATACACAACTGAATAATTTTTATTTATTTTTAGCATACCGTTTAAAGATGTACCTTTTAGTAAGAATGACGTAATTCTTATTTATCATGTAGTTATTTTTATTCTATGTATTGTTGTAATGCGCAGTTGATCATCTCGTCGTGAAAACTGCGTAATATATATTCTTAATTATTATTATCATTATTACATTATACCAATTAAACTAATAAATTAAAAATTTATACCTGGTTTTTTGAAAACCAGGCTACTAAAACATGTCAGTCTCTCGCACTAATTGGTAATTTAATGCCCCTTCTTACTAGAAAAGTAAAATCTCACCTCAAAAAGAAATTCTTGTAAACATGAGCTGCCATTTGATAGAAACGTCTTTCCTGAAGGTAACAGAAGTGCAGCTTTCCTCATTAGTCTGGAAAATAAGACAATTTGAGTGTTAGCGTCATCGATTGCAAAGCCATTTCCCCAATTACTCCACTTTTCTTTGCCACTGGTCTCCCAAAAAAATCAAAACCAATATTGCGACAATAAAACCAGCTCCTACAACCACCAATTCAACTGCTTGCTGACTTGGAACATAAGCAGCAGAGTGGGTCATTACTTGCATGCAAACAGCACAAAAATACTGAATAACAGTGCGGAAACACACCAAACTTTAAAACAACCACACCCACCTGGAATTTAACCGGTCTACCCCAAATGCATACCAGTCAATAGCCCTGTGTCTGTGCAGCAACATGACACCCAGCAAGACACAAACCCCCCTCAATATGAGGGAGAGACTGGGCTTTGAAAGACAGGGATAAGCCCCGGTACAAACATTCAGCAAATCCGGAGTTCAGCACAAAGCGTGCTCCTCAGAACAACAACATCACATTTCAATAGTTTTCACGTCAAAACCACCACCACAAACATCACATTTCAATTGTTTTCTACACCACTACCACCACCACCACATTTACATTGTTTTTACGCCACCACCACCACCCACATCACATTTCCATTGTTTTCACGCCGCCACCAAAACCAACATTGTATTTCCATTGTTTTTACAGACAATATTAAGACATCATACAGACAAGTTCAGGCCTGATTGTACCGTCAACGACTGAACTTGTACGTATGACGTCATAAAGTAGCTCATGAAACAATAGAAATGTGGTGGTGGCAGTGGCGGTTAGGTGAAAACAATAGAAATGTTATGGTGATGGGAAAACAATAGCAATCTGGTGGTGGTGGAGGGAAAAAAAGAGAAATGTGGTTGTTTTGGTGACAGTGGCGTTGGAGACAAAAAAATAGAAATATGGTGTTGGTGGTGCTGAAAACAATTAACAATTATTGGACGAGGTTGAGAAAAATATCGTGACTTGTCTGTGGCGAGCAGATCAACTATTTGCTGAAGCCGAAGGCTGAGGCAAATAATTGATCCGCGAGACACTGACAAATCACGATATTTTGCGATAACCGAGTTCAATAATTGTTTTATCATTCGATCACCGAGTTTGTTTTCTTAATGAATATCCTTGGAAAGCGAAGCGATCTGCCATTTTCACGCAAGAGCGATCGCAAGAAGGAGAAGAGCACGGTTTCCTTTACGCATGAGTAGAATATTATTTGCAGCCAAACACTGTTGGACGACATTGCACATCAGCAGACCATTATTTGTAGGCAGTTAGTTGCAGGTCACGTGGTGGGCTCTCGGCCAATGAAAAGAAAGAAAAATTGCTTCGAATGATAATAAAAATGCATTGGCGGGTGTCGTGGTGGTAGAAGAGAGGAAACCATGGAAATGTGGCAATAGTGGTCGTGGTGAAGGGAATAACTGAACTGTGGATGAAAATGGGGGGTTGGGATTAGCGGGATTTTATTTCTATTATTTTCTCTTCAAAACCACCACCAACGCATTTCTATTGTTTTCTGTGTTCTGCAACAACGTTTTCTGTTTTCTCTCTTCTACCACATTTCTATTTGTTTTATCTCTTTATCGCCATCGCCACCACACATTCCTATTGTTTTCCATCCGCCACCACCACCACTAGCACATTTCAATTGTTTTACGACGTCACATTATGACATCACACAGACAACACAAAAATGTTGAGAAAAAATTTAAGTTTAAAAAAGGGTCGTAAGATCACACCATCCGGGTAAACTAACGCTACTTTATAGCTTGAGCTTTGCCCAAATTAAGACTAAAGGCCTGTTTACATGGAGTGGGGGACCCCGGTCTAGTGGGGTAGGTTTCTTTTGTTTTGTGTCCCTCAGAGCGTGAAAACAAAAGAAACCAACCCCACTAGACCGGGGTCCCCCACTCCATGTAAACAGGCCCTGAGTTGTATCCGGCAAAAATCTAACAGATGTCACGAGTACACAACCAATCAAAGATAACAAAATTTCTGATCGGTGTGAAAACTGGAAAACTATTAACGGTGAAATGCTTCATGTGATTATGGGAGTTTTGGAGACGATTTTTGAGTCAAGATTGTATTCGCTTCACCCATGTCGCCTGATTTGAATAAAGTCAACTCTGTAAAATCAGTATGTTTTTTTCTCGTAAACGTTCTTTCAAGAGGTTTCATGAAATAAAAATGCTTCTCCTATAAAACGTAGGTTAGTCCATTAACAATTTTAAATGATGAAAAAAGGGTAAAACGAAAAACATCTAAGCCATTTACGATGACTTATTTACGTTAGAACACAAGCTCTTTATAATAAGATACCTTAAGATACTTGTATCACCAAACATTAAGCAATCAACACAAATAGGCCCTTTGCAGCTAGCCATTAACGTGGTACAAAACCGCCACACTGGAGACCAAAAGTCACACTGGGACAAGACAAACAAAAGACATACATAATTTGAAATGGTAATTTTCTTTGTTTGTCTTGTCCCAGTGCGACTTTTGCTCTCCAGCACGGCGGTTTTGCACCACGTGAATGGCTAGCTGCAAAGGGCCTATTGAGACATTATACCGTTGTAAGGTGTAATAATAATATTCACATTAATCAATGATAGGTACAACAGATCTATAGAGGTATTTACAATAGCTGGCGTATGGTCCACCACTGATCATAACATACAGCTATTTCGAGAAAGGTTGTCGGAAAAAGTGCACGCGACAATCCCGATAGGGTATTGTGGGTGATTTTGAGGTCACTGTTCTTCAAAGAAAGTCAGGATAGAATGGCACGAGAGGCCATGGACTTATGTTTGCGAGTGCTAAAGGAAAGCAACAAAAGTAGGTTCGACAGTTAGAAAGTCAGGAACAGTGTATTGCTCATATCCCATATTACCTTACGGGATTGTCGCGTGCACATTTTTTCCGACAACCTTTCTCGAAATAGCTGTATATAAAACAGGTCAAAATGAGTGGGTCAGTGTTAACATGTTTTATGACTTCTTTGTTGATTTAGCCATCAAAAAGTAAATCGAAGGAAAATTTGTATGTGAATAAGGCCATTCAGAATCAAGATTTCCAGGCATTCCTTACTGACAGTCCTTACACAGATTCTATTAATAATTCAAATGATTGGGCATAAGAAAATTATAAATATAAATTAATGCCACATACAAATCTACGCGTTAAAGGTCTTCCAGTATTCACTGTGATAATCATATTTCACCAACAGCTGGTTTGACATTGTATCAACACACTTATATGACGTTTTTTTGCTTCTTCACATTTGCTATATCGTGTTGCCCCAGAAGATATGTTATGGTTAAATTATTATCTCCAGTAATTTTTGTTTGTTTTTGGGTATGGAAATGTATGCTAATGAAGTTGAAACAAAAGAAAAACATTAACTATAACAAATCCCTATGCGGTTTTTTTGGTTGAAGCCCCCCTCCCCTTTCCAGTTTAATGTCACAATTTCCTTAAATATGTCGGCAGGCCCTCAAGACTTAATCCCCTGGGAATTTCGAATAATTAAGCATGGAGTGGTAACGATATATGTTCTGGAACTACACATTTTGCTGTAGCCTGCGAAGACAGCCATCTCTCCTTTCTCCTCCCTGCTAGGGATGTTTCTCCTGCGAAATGTCCCAAGGGGCGAGGAGAAACCGCTGGTTTCGCAGGCTAATTTAAGGGTCCGTTCGATTAGGAAATCTGGATTTAGATTTAAAAATCCGGATTTCGGATTTCGCGAAATCCGAAAACAGATTTCAATGCTGAGATATCTATTTTTAGATTTTCATCTTTACCGTTCGATTGGGAAATGCGAAAAAGGATGTGAAAAACTTTCCTTAAGAACAGCGGTCTTGCATATGCACGCATAATTAGCAAAAAGAAGACCGCTGTTCACGATAACAGTTTTGCAAATCCTTTTTCGGATTTCCTAATCGAACGGTAAAAATGAAATCCATGAAATCCGCATTTGGATTTCTTAATTGAAATCCACCGCGAGGACGAATTTCTCGGAGGTGAAATCCGTTTTTCGGATTTCGCGTTTGATTGCAAAATCCGAAATCCGCATTTCAAATCTAAATCCGGATTTTCCAATCAAACGCAACCTTTGATGTACTTTACATCTGCTTATGGCCACTTCATCCTCGAAAACAAACAATGTTGTTACCTCAAAACAACAACACAACAATAATATTTAACATCCACAATTTATATCCTGACCTCATACTGTACAAAAAAATGCAGCTCACATATGATCAAAAATATTTTGGCTAGCTTCTCAACTTTAAATTCTCATTTTGCTTATCTTAACCTCAGATTTAAGCACTAGTTGAACAAATCAAGGATAAAAAGAACACAACAAAAAATACAGAAAAAAATTATTTACTGGCAGCATAAACATGTGCCCCTCTCAGCAGGTAAATTACTTAAGTTGTGGATTCCGCACAATGTCAGCTTGAACCCATTCACTCCAATGTTAAATTGGAGATTACATGTATTTCTCACTAAAACCCTGGTCAAAACATCTTGGGACACGAGGAAATTAGGCACAAAGACACATTTTGCTAAATGAACTCATATTCTACCTCTTAACCCTTTCACTGCAAGAGTGCTCGGAGGAGTTTTGTAAGATGACGCTAACTTTTTGAGTATGTGGACGAAATCCTCTGATGTGACCATTCAGATGAAAGCTCTCTGCCTGCATTCTGCTATTTGTTTTTCAAAATGTTACAAAATGAAATTTGCAAACTTGGTCGAAATTTGCCTTTGGCTACATTTGGCAGTGAAAGGGTTAAAAAAGCTTGGGTATGTTGCTGTAAGAGCCTATTTCTGCTGTCCCCCTCTCCCCTAAGCAGTGTTGATTGTGTTGAAACAAAACGTGAATGCAGAACGTCAACACTGTACTGGGGAGGAGGGGAGAGGGAAAATGCCTCATTTTGACAAGCTATAGCCTTTTTGTCCCAAGAGTTTTGACCAGGGTTGTAGCTATAACTTTTAAAGTTGTGAACAAAATTCTATAATGGTGTTAAATCTGCAAATCACTGTCAAGGATTGTACATGTCCAAATGCTTCAGCTGGGAGCGCCCTTAGTTTACAGCCAACTCTCTCTACAAGGGACACCTTTGCGATTGGGACTACAATGAAACCTGTATTAAGCGGACACCCTCCGGGAATGCTGTAGTGTCCACTTAGTACAGGGCGTCCGCCTAATACAGGTTTCAATAGAAAACGTCATATGAGGTGTCAAATGCCATTCAAATGAACAGTGGAAACATTTAGAATACTCCCAGAGACTATGACGAAATACGTTTGCATTAATTTCTTTATTTAAGTGGACCAGTTGATTAAAGTACCATAAACATAGATTGCAACTCAAATTTGAAGAAATCAGATGAGTGGAACAAGCTCTATACAAACAAAAAGAAACAGAAAACATAACTGTCCTGTGAAACTAATCAAATAAGTTAGTCAAGTCACGTTTTTTAAGGTAAAAAATGAAAATTTGTGGGTGGCAGTCTTTCGCATTTCCGGTGTCTGGCATGTTGGGTGGTGGAATTTAATTACAAGTATTTGTTTAATACAGGTTGGCAACGATTGAAATGACCATTTTCAGGTTCTTTTTAGGTGTCCGCGTCCGCTTAATAAAGGTTTCATTTAAAGTAAATAAGGGAAATAAATTTGGGGACTTCGTCTACTGTCCGCTTAATAGAAGGTGTCTGCTTAATACGGTGTCCGCTTAATACAGGTTTCACTGTATCTGTTTGTCTAAGAGTAATGTCTGTCTTACAGAGAGACAACTCAAAGGAGAGAGGGTGCGCAGGACCAACTTTAGGTGTCCAGCGACGTGTCCATCTTATAGAGGTGTCCGTTAAGAGAGAGTTGACAGTAAAAGAATTTTAAAAGCAAACATCTTATTTTATAAAGGCCAAAACAGGATGCCTTCTGTGGACTTGAGGGATCTGTGCTACACCTGAAATCTGGTCTGACATCACTACCCTCTCAGAGACTGAGATATACTTTTTCAAGTTCACTAAAAATCTCACTTTAAACAGATAAATCTGATGCACTTCATATAATAATGTCTTTCTCTGTCGACAGCAAAGAATATAAACTTTGCTTCAGTGTGGATCCTTCCATATTGACCACCAGGTCAATATATACTTGTTATTTATTATTATCAGAAGCCATGATATAAATAACCTACAATGTTAAGGTTTTGTTACATTTCTTTATGTAAAACCTAACTGTTTTGTGGTGAATTACAATGCCACGAAAGATAGAGAAATAATTTCATAAGAGTTAACATTAGATACTTAAATCTAATAATGATTTCTTATCACAAAAGCAGCTGTTTTTTTAAGATTAAAATCTCTTGAACTTTCAAGTTGGTTATGGAAATATAGTACAAGGCATTCAACCCAGTGTCCTTGAAATTAATGTTTGTGATTGAAACAAAGCCAGGTTAATCCATCATATAAGCCATCACCAGATGTAGCACATGATGGTTGCACATACCAGTTTTTCTATCTCTTAGTTTTAGAAGATGTAATCTTTCTTGAACTTCAGGTGGTTTGATAGCTGAAAAGTGAAATAATTATTATTTCAGGAATTCTGATTGACAGTCATAAACAGAAAATTACTGGTATCATTAACTGGTGCTTAGAATGCTTATTCTCTGCTATGTCACTGCGTTCCGCCGCAGAGAAAACGTTTAAGTTCTAATCAGCAGAAAGGCAACAACACGTTGAAATAGGAAGGACACGACCAGTTGTGTTTATTGGGGACGAGAAAAGCTAACATACAAGAAATAAAGTAGTGGCGGAGAAAAACGAATTACATCACTGTAAACTACGAGACTAAACGTAAACAACATACTAGAAAAATTAAGCTCGGCAAGGTGCGAGCGGTAAAACTGGCTGTGTCGAGTGACTAACGCGAGAGGCGACAAGGCTTAAATACCCAGATGTGACGTAAAATCCCTAGAGGATCAAACTGCGGCCATAAATGCAAATTCCGAACATAAACACATTTCTCTGCTATGTCACTGCGTCCCGCCGCAGTGAAAACGTTTAAGTTCTAATCAGCAGAAAGGCAACAACACGTTGAAATAGGAAGGACACGACCAGTTGTGTCGAGAAAAACAAAGAACGAGAGCGAGCGCGCGTAACTCAGAGACCTATGCGCGTAGTAGCAAGAAGCTGTCGTCCGAGATTTTTTCACGGCAATATAATTCCTTGGCATAGTCAGATTTCCACCTGCCGTGGTTTTTAATGACGTGATCGGGAACTCCGCTATTAAGCGCAGCCGAAGCGCCCCCTATCCTAAGCGAGTGCAAACCTGTACCCGACGTATCAACACCGATGGCCCGAAACTTAGTCAAAACGACTTCCCTCGCCCTGGTGTAAGACAAACTCGTACCGGAACGAAGGGAATAACCCTTAGAAGAGGAAAAACTAAGTTTTTGAAAGACAAACTCAACCGAATCAAGATAACGCTTAGCCAGCGCGGCATAACGGAGCAGCATAGCGCAGGAGCATGTGGGAGTACCAGTACTAGCGATAACTAAAGTACACCCTTTACCCAATTGATCAACTTTGCTTTTGGAAACGTAGAGCTCAATATGATCTTGAAAGAAAGAAATGTCAGACCACCTAAGACGACTTAACTCGTCAAAGCGCAAAAAACCAGCAAAAGCAAGCAAACAAAAACAAACGTCTCTGATATCCCCGAGGGATGCTGAGGGCGTAGCAAATCTATTAACTAACGCGACTAAATGCTCAGGCAAAATGGGTACCCTATTCAACTTAGACGGTTTCGAAGCAACGCGCTTACAACCTTCTAGAATAGCCAGAAGAAAAGCTGATTTACAAGGATTCGAGACCCCGCAAGCATTATGAAAAAAAGCATATACTGTAGAACGCCTGCTGAATGGAGGAATATGAAGACCCTGATTGAACTAACGAAATTAAATACAAGGCTACGTGTTCCTCTTGAGCCGGGAAGTAAATAACCTCTGGGAAACCACTAGCCCAAGATTTCCAACGTTTGAAACAACCGTGGTAGGTCTTGAACGTGCTAGGAGCCTTGCTGTGGGCAAGAACCGCTGGAATGTGCGTACGCAGGCTCTCCAAAGCCGGATGGTGAACGCGTGATACCCTGGAACTTGTAAACAAATAAAGGAAAAAATAAGGCATAAGAGAAATGAGGAAAAAATGGTAGACGTGGAATACCGATTGCAATTTATTAAACGTGGACAGCCAATAACGCGTACATCCTAAGTATAGGCAATAACAACAATATACAGAGAAAACAAAAACCCCTAAAATTCGTACAACGTTGCCAACAAAGGCCATACGTTTACAAAAGATAAGCAAACACGCTCTAGAGCGACCGTCAATAAGGCACTAGCCTGTAAAAAACTATGAAAAAACGAACTGGAATAAACCGAAAAAGGACACGCGCTATAAAGCGCTAAATATCGTACGTGAACCGCTATAAAGCGACAAGTGTCACACACGAACCGCTATAAAGCGCTAAACAGCGTAGGTGAACCGCTATAAAGCAACGAGAGTCGTCCGTGAACCGCTAAAAGCGCTACATGGAATAGCGGGAAAAGCTCTGCAATAAAGTACCAATGCTTGAATAACGGCTCTAAACACGCGAGCTGGCGTCCAAATAAATAACAAGTACAGGAGCGCGAAAACCGCAAGCGCTAAAAATAGTAGGGAACCCCAAGTGGGAATCGTCAAAAATACCTGACGGGTCAGAAAATTCTATGATTCGGGAAACTGAATCCCGAGGGTGACCTAGAGGAAAGAGGTAAGGCCAAAAACTAGCAGAAGGCCATTTGGGGGCGATAAGCGTACCGCGCGCGCGAGACGTTTCCAAATGCGCTAACGTACGCGCGACAAGAAAGACTGGAGGAACCAAATAGTTGTTAACGCCGCCCCAACTGGCACTAAAAGCGTCCACGCCTTCGCAACCGGGACACCAGAACTTAGAGTAAAAACGCTCGCACTTAGCGGAAAGAGAGGATGCGAAACGATCGACGTCAAAAGGACCAAAAATACTGCTAACATGTTGGAAGAAAATAGTGGAAACAGCCCAATCATCATAATCAACAACGCGGCTGACCGAATCCGCGTAAGAGTTGAGTGAGCGTGGGATCCACTCAACTTCAAGTGAAATATCATGTGCGGCACAATAGGCGAAAATTTCGAGAGCTAAAGCATGCAAACGAAGGCTGTTGCTGCCCTTGGCGGAAATAGACGCCGCGTTCTTACTATCCGTAAAGACCTTGACCACTTTGCCCGTAAGGGAAGCCCGAAACGATTTCAGGCCGTAAAGAATGGCTAACAATTCCCTGGCGTTACTATCTAAACCGGACTCCAAGGAGGAAAACGCTTGAAAGAAAAGATCGAACTCCTCGCTATCAACGCGGAAGGCACACCCACCGCAGGCGAAACTGCTGGCGTCGGAAAACACGAGAGTCACGGGAAGCGAATATCTGGTGAGAGACCTCCCATTGAGTCTGGCACAATTAGAAAGCCAGAAATCAATTTCCTGAAGGCATTCGGAGAAAAACTGATAGGACCTAAAATCCAAAGGACAATCCCACCCGCTGTGAAGTTTGACGAATG
This sequence comes from Porites rus, assembly GCA_964035705.1. Classification (NCBI taxonomy): domain Eukaryota; kingdom Metazoa; phylum Cnidaria; class Anthozoa; order Scleractinia; family Poritidae; genus Porites; species Porites rus. The sequence continues at coordinate 8,666,763 of OZ037993.1, forward strand.
ACTGGAAGAATCTGGACATGAGGAGTGTAATGTTGCCATAACCCGGGGTGAGGGAAATAATTTGCCCTGTAACAGAGGCAACCGCGCGTGGGGTAACGGAGCGAGACCCAGATTTTAGTGATAGGAGTGCCCTAAGCAACTTGACAATGCGGCGGTGAGGAATAAATATGCGGCCACGCGAAAGATCCCAGACAATGCCCAACCATTCTAAAACCTGGGTAGGAACCCAAATAGATTTCTCCTCATTGGCGACCACGCCCGCGTTGGCCAAATCAGATCTAACAGCCGAAGCAGTACTCTGAGCTACCGAAAAATCATGGAGGCATCCGGCGCCGTCGTCTAAATACAAGACCAAGGGTATGCCCCGGGAGCGCCAATGCTTAACTAACGGCCTAAAAACCTTTGTGAACACGTAAGGCGCTGACGAGAGACCGAACGGGAGCACGGCGAAAACAAAAAACCTGGGCTCTACAGAGCTACCGAGGGGCCACTGAAAGCCTAAAAATGTTTGAGATTCCTCATGAATGCTTACGTGGTGATACCCAGACTTCATATCGAATTTAAACATATAACCTGGCGAGTGTACGTAATTAAGAAAAGTCCTACTATCCTCCATTTTAAACTTAACTTTGGGAATAAACTTATTGACGTGACGGAGGTCGAGAATAAGCCGGCACTTTCCCACAGAGCTAACGGATACCGTTAAAGGATTGACAACCGTGGGAGGCGTAAAAACTTCAATAACAGAACCCGCAAGAAGCAGATCAGAAATAGCACTGTCAACAAAACTGGCGTGATCTAAGGCAGACCTATTGTTACAGAAAAAAGCTCTAGGAGGCCATGAAATAAAAGGAATGCGATACCCGAAACGGATGATATAAAGAACCCAAGGGGAGGAACCGATGCTAACCCAAAAATCAACCTTGCTCCTGAGCCTATCCTTAAAAACTATGGGCGCTGACCCCTGCTTATACTCAAAACCACGAGAGGACAAACATTGTTCGTATTCAGAGTCGAAACAGTACTTATCTTGTGAGAGTAAGTCAGCAAACTCCTCCTCCACACGGGCGTTGACATCACCCACCTTCGAGCCAGAATGCGAAGCTGAATAGTGAACGCCTAGAGCGCCGGAAGCCTCCTGCTGTAAAGACGCCATAAACGAATTTTCGGGGACGGTTAACGGCGCCTGTGGAACTAGCTCGCAGCTGGCTAGATGAGCAGCCGACGTGAAACCTTGCGAGACGGACCGGGCACTCCTTCCACCAGTGGCCTGAAGAACCGCAGTATCGACAAGGCCCTCGGGTGAATTCACGGTTAGTGGTGAAACTGTGTTGGTTTGTCGAAGAGGAAGCGAACGGCTGTGAAAATTGCCAAGAACGCTGGCTCCCGTTGAACTGCCTTGAGTAAGGGGAGAAGAAAGGTTGAGCTTGACGATTTCGGACCGCAAATCCCTCAACATTACGCTTCTTTCTTTGTCGAGCTTGATCTCTCAGAGCCTGCCTCTCTGCAGCGCGACTTCTCTTGTCGTCGTCCTCGCTCAACGAGACGGGATTAGATTCGTAATGTTTAACGGTCAACCAACCGGCCTCGGACGAATCCGCGATCCGTATCTTGCGGTTACGTTCCTGTAATAGTTCTACGGTTTCGTTAAGAATTGAAAACGCCTCAGACTCGGGAGGTAGATCGGCCAAATGATCCTTAAGTGAAACAAGCTTGGCTAACACTTGACCGTTAAATTTGAAATTACGTTCGTTGCCGGTGTGATTAAACTTGATCTCCGACTGTTCCTTCAAAGAATTAGAAGCAGAAAGGGCGGCTGAGGCAACCTCTTGCGATTTCTGTACCTCGGACGAAATAACTGATTTGTGGAGGGCGAGCTGACTAACAACGAAATCTTTGAAACTAGCAAGACCTTGCTTTGTAACAGGCTCGTCTCCCATACTACAAAATTAAGCTCGGCAATGTGCGAGCGGTAAAACTGGCTGTGTCGAGTGACTAACGCGAGAGGCGACAAGGCTTAAATACCGAGATGTGACGTAAAATCCCTAGAGGATCAAACTGCGGCCATAAATGCAAATTCCGAACATAAACACATGAATCCCCACCCCCTCCCCCAAGTTACCGGCCTATCTACCTGTAACCTTTCCTCCCAAATACCAAATATAGCCCCCTCCAAATGTAATGAAATGAATTTGATTTACTATGAAGTTTTGAAGGTGAATTAAAAAACTAGTAAAAATAAACACATTTTGATCAGCACTGCTATAGCTTGTTTTGAAGCACTTTTTTTGTTCTGTTTGTAAGCCCCATCACATTTAGCCCCTCTGTTTATAGGCCCTCCTAAAGTTGTACAAGCCCAGGGCTTATAAGCCGCAGTTTACGATGTTGCATTTCAGAGCGAGTAAACATTAAACAGAACCTGTTAACCTAATTATTCAAGGAATCTTCAAATTATACAGTTTTCACAAGTTTTCATGAAATGCATTTGCGGGAGTGGCCGCGAGCTACACGAGCAGGCCGTCAACAAAACTCGGATCGGATCGCTTGGGTCGGATCGGATTGCGAATCGGATTGGACTCCGAATCGGATCAGATCGGACCGGATCGGACTGGTATTTTCGCTTGTGGTGCAGAAAAATTATTTTGAGAAAAGCTGTTTTTATGCCACATGTGGCTCGGAATAAGAAATCCGAGTTCTCACAACAGGAATCTAACCTATGACTAGTCCAGACATGTTTGGACTAGTAAATCGTTTCTCATGTATCACCAGGCTTAACATTCACCATCAGCTTGAAAATCATCTTCAACGGAATTGCACTGGGAAATTTTCTGTTGCATAACTTCATATTTCCAAAAAGAGGCTTGGTCACGTGACATCGCCCGAATCGAAGATGGCGGAGAGAGAGGTGTAAGTACTGATTTTGTGTTTCTTTCCATCTCTACTCTCTTCTGAATTGGTCTTGTTTTTCACTGAGCCTAAATTGAATGCTTCTTTTCAGAGGAGACGTTTAGAAAATCGCGGGAATGAGGTACGATAGCGACGACTTGTTGTCAATAAGCGAATGACTTCTTCAAGTGTCACTTACATTATTTTCATTAACAAGAAGTCTTAGCCGAGTCCCTCGCAGCCGTACAACAACCAACAAGCAATCACTTTTAGTGTGACTTTGAATTTATGGCGAATTGCCTGTCCGATCGGATCCAAGCAATCCGATCCTATACCTGCCAACTCTCACGCCTTAGGCGTGAGTCTCACGCCTTCGGGTTGAAAACTTCGATCTCACGCCGGCTCACGCTTGCGGGCCAATTTCTCACGCCTGATTGAAAAATGTGAGTTGTTGCCGTCTTGCTTGACACAATTTCCAAAAATATGTTAACTCAGACCCATGTAAGGAACGAAAACCATGTGTAAAATGAATAAATGACAATACCTTCCTCGCGATCTCTGATTTTTGAAGTGAAAACCACTGGGAGCGAGCTCGCCTTCGGCAGAGTTCGGCAGACTTCGGACGTCTTCGGAAGACTTCGGATTTCTTCGGAAATCTTCGGAAATGGTCGTGTCGTCTTCAAAAATCCCAGCACTCCCAGGATCAAAATCTCACGCTTATATCTCAGAAAAAGTTGGCAGGTATACGATCCGGCTTTTGTTAACGGCCACACGGGGGCCACACGAGTATTCCGCTCTCTGGCCGCGAATGGAGGCTAGTCGAGAGCATTCGTTTGTCACTGGGATTTGACAATTTTCCTTTTAGCGTTTGCATACTGTCTCTCAAATGGCCTTTACAGCTTTTATAGTAGTATTAGTGCAGGTCTTGGCAATATGGCACAATTCATAATAGAAACAAAATAGCGTGACTCTAAATCACTAACATTGCGAATTGCGTGATTATAGGACCTTCCAAACGCGTAATGTCTCATGGGATAGCCTGACAGAATCTTCTCGCTGCCATTTTTGCAGGCGCTTTCACTTTTGGAATTTTCATTTATCATTCTCTACTGAAGAAGGCCTAGACTCTTGAGGTACGTTGAAGGTATTTTTACTTCTGTTTGTACTAGTCTTTGTGTGCGTAGTTTTTCTGCAATTTTGGGTTTAGAAAACAGATTGGTGAACAAGGAAATAGAATTATGGGTCTCCATTTTGGACATTTTGCATTAATTGGGAAGGGATTCTTCTCTACTTAATGTATATCAGGTCACATTTGTGCTACGAAGCATGTTCAAGCACACAGTGGCCATTTCATATTGCTTTCTTTTAACTTTGGCCTTTTTTCCGTGAATAGTTGCTAGTTTAACGTGTAAGTTTAATTTCAGACACAGGAAGCCGTTAATATCTTCAGACATCATGAATTATTAATATTCCTAGGGCTAATAATTTTTTAGCCACTCGTTGATAATCTGTCTTGAATGAAATATCGTGAATATTAATCGCACTAGTATGAATCTAGACACCAATAATGGAGAGGTCTGGGTTGGGGCAGGCAGTTGTACATTGTATAGGAGTCGTCCTATTTCAGAATTGAGCAATATATTGTATGAGAGTCAAGAGACCATACTGATAACCAATTGTAATACATCATGCTAGCTTGTAGTCTATTGGTTAATTTTTGATATTATTAAACAAAGGTAGTGCACTCTAAGAAAGCAAGCAAGCAAGCAAGATTAAATTTGAATATCATTGGTGTCCTGCACAAAGAACTCGGCCTGCTCAATAACTGGCCGCTTAATTCCCAGTTGATTGGCATTAATCGATCTAAGGGGTTAACTAAAATCAAAAACAACCAATTATGCCAGCTATGCTTTTACAACTTCATGATCGATTTGACCTGGGTAACTTTGCAGATGCTTCGTTCTGGGCTATTTGTTTAGTTTCCTTCTATGACTTGTTCTGTAAATCCCATTTGTTACCCGTGTCAACTTCATCATTCGATCTGCACAAGCAATTGACTAAGGCTGATTTTAAAATCTTTCCCTGAGGGTACTCATCACTATTCTTTGGAGGAAGACCCAGGGCTCAAAATAACGGACAGCAGGTTACCAGGTCATGATGAAGGGCCAAATACTTTTTAGCCCAAACAAACAATGTTATAGAGCAAAACGCATTAAGCGACAACTATATGGAAAACATTATAAAATGTTCCCATCCAAAAATGACCGGTCAAAATGACCGGCAAGATGAGAGTTTGATCGTTCAAGTCAACGATCAGGCCGGACATTGTCCATTGACCGGCCGTTATTTTGAGCCCTGAAGACCATACAATTTCTTGAACAGATTATAGAAATGCCACTCCCTTGCATTCCCTGTTCCAAACTATGTCTGACAGCAGCCATCACAAATGCCTTTCGCTTTACCATCGCAGCATCCTTCTTCAACTCTCAAGTGTTCAACTAGGTAGACCAAAAGCAGCTTGTAAAAATTTTACCTATGGCTCCTTTGTGTCCACCCTGCGAATTCATCTTACATCCCTTGATTTCGACCCCAAGCTGTTTGTAGCCTGCAGCTACCCTAAGCTACCCACTCTCGCACCTACCCTAAGGGTTACTATTTCTACTCTCCCCAATCTTCCTCTGTCATAAAATCAAAGATGGCAGCTACAACAATACGAACATGAACAAGCTTTCACCCACCCAAACTACACCTGCCCTGCAGTCTAAGCTGTTTACCGGGCACTCTTTTTGCAGGGGTGGGGTGTCCTTTGCATACCAAGCCAGCGTATCCATCAAATTGATTAAAGCCGTCGGCAATTAGCACTCTGACACCATACTAATTTATTTAACATGCCTTTAACCATTCACCTTCATTCTGCTAACATGTTGGGTAAAGCCATCCTTTCACATACTCCACACCACTTTCACAACACTAGCCTTTCCAATTCTTCTACCTCTGGGTTTGGACCATAGTTTTAGTGTATCAAATATAAACTCTTGATTAGATATCTAGTAGATTATGTAAGTAGGAATTAATGATAATAGAATAAACTGCCTGTTCCCAAAACAAGAGTCTTAGTCTGTTTTTGTGTTTAGGTGAATATTTATCTCATTAATGTGAATCTAGACACTATTAACGGAGAGGTCTGGGTCGGAAGCAGGCAGTTGTGCATTGTATAGGAGTCGTCCTATTTCAGAATTGAGCAGTATATTTCATGAGAGTCATAAGACCATACTGTTAACGAAACGCCACGTTAGCTTGTAGTCTATTGCTTAATTTTTTATATCATCTGACAAAGGCTTAGAATTTCAGTACACTCTCGGTAAGCAAGCAAGCAAGCAAGCAAGCAAGCAAGCTTAAGCTTTTCAATACGGTATTCGAATTTCAAGTGTCCCTCCCACCCACTCCATAGGCAGTTTTTGATTGTGTTGTTGTTTGTACCTAGTGGTTTTGTATTTTTTTTTCTTGATCAGTATACATAAGATTTTGAGTGTATGGACCTGTCCATGGTTTTTAGTGTATCAAATATGAACCCGTGATTAGATTTCTAGTGGATTATGATTTTAGGAATTAATGATAATAGAATTAACTGCCTGTTCCCAAAACAAGAGTCTTAGTCTGTTGTGGTGTTTAGACGGAAACAAAAATTATTCTGACAAATAAAACCTGTCAAAAACTTATACAAATCTTACTGTTACTTCATATTAAAACACAATAAAATGTAAGTTAGGCCTCCCTTCAGGGATCACTCAAAATGCTGAGACTCAAGGTATATTTCATGCATTGAAAGGCTTGGGGTAGTTGATTAATTTTCCTGTGTAGTTATAACAGGACAGGTCATATTTCACAGGCCAAAATGTATGACAAGGGCTATGAGACACTTAATGCTACTTTTAATCCTTTTTGGTTTTGTGCTGATATCTAGGATGTACAGACTTGAGTTTAAGTGTGCTGGTATTTTGAACTAAGGGAGCGGCTCATTATTATTGGGTCCCAGGGCTGGCAAATGTTTGGGGAGGGTTAACATTTTTTGGGCTCTGATTTTGGGAGGGTGAAATTCGGGCGAGGATCTAGGATAAATACTGACCGATTTCCTAAATTGCCCATACTTTTGTAATCAGAGCCAGTTCAACTTATACACTGCAAACCATTTTTCCAAAGAACATAAAAAGTAAGGAATCGTGATGTTTGTGTAAATCAAGCTGAAAATGCTTTAACAACTTCTGGGTTTGCCGGGATCAAAGCCAGCATTAAAGAAATTTTGGGCAATCCAAACTAAAGACGATGGCTGCTCATTTCACAGCAAAACTGCAAAACAGCAAACAAAGACATTGTGTGTTGCTGTTTTGCGTGTGCTATCAACAAAGATATGGGGCTGGTTACATGTAATGCAAATGGTAGTATTGAAAACAAAGACCGAAGACCAAAGACCCTCTTGAAAATGAAGACCCACGCAGAAACCCAATCAATGCATAAAGTCTTGAAAACACAATTGACCAGGATCAAATCAAATCAAACACCATTAAATCTCACAAGACCACAAAATAGTTAATAGGTAAGTGAACTTAATAATCTAGCTTACAGTTAATGATCATAACCTGGATGTAAAATTCCACATTTTATGAAGTGTATCATTAATTTCCTAGTACTAGTTTGCTTCACAGACCCTCTGTTTTCTCTTAGATTGTTGAGTCTTTTCAAGACTTTATGCATCAATTGGGTTTTTGCATGGGTCTTCGTTTTCGAGTGGGTCTTCATTTTTGAGGTCTTCGTTTTTGAGGTCTTTGTCTTTGAGGGGGTCTTTGGTCTTCGTTTTAGGGATCTTTGTTTTTGATACTACCATTTGCATTACATGTAACCAGCCCCGCCCATATCTTGATGACTATATTGAGACTATATTGATAACTATATTGAGACACCCTTAATAGTTGAAAAAGTTCGATTAATAGTTTAGTGATTTCTGTATTAAAGTATTTGTTTGTTTGCTTGTTCAGATTTAATGTAATTAAAATAAAACTGTGATAGAATATTATTTATTGTAACTTAAAATTGTAGTTTTCCTTCCTTTTCCTTTCCTTTCTTTTCCTTTCAATTTATTTTTCTTTTAACTGGTCCGCCTAGATTAACAATTGCTATTTTGCAGGCCAGTCTATTGTAACCAATAGTCTTATGAAATAAAGTTGAAGTTGAAGTTGATAGCACTTGCAAATCAGTGACACTGTGATTCACTTGCTCACGGGCGTAGCTATGCCTGTCTGGGATAGTACCTGCCTTGTTGGCTTGATTTTATAATAAGCCATTGATTGCTTTAGTTAATTAACCCAATAAGGCGACAAAAACTTAGACAAAACTACGTAATTCAGTTCATATACAGCAAAAATACTTAAGCTTACTATAGGCTTTAGTTCATTATGCGCCTGTTTCTCCAATAAAATGCTCCACCATAATGCTCCATTGTTTCCACTAAGATACCTCTCCCCCAAAAAAGTCACTCAAGTGCTCAATAGTGCTCATCATATAGAGAGGTTTTTAAAAAGTTAACTTTAATGCTAGTTACAAAAATGCATAAAATTGATAGTATAGAAATAACATAAACACAATCCTATAAATGGCTGACTCTTCACTTACTCTGAAAAAAAGTTACAATTTCCTAGGCAAATGCCACTAAAATGTTTGAATAATGCTTTATACTTTTGCCATGCTAAAATGCCTGGGAAAAAATGCTAGCATAATGTACAAAAGCCTAGCCTACTATCCTTTAATCAAGGCAAAGATTGTTGATTTGGGGGAGGGAGGGAGATTTGAGAAATTGTGCGTACCTCTGAAAAAATTCTGGCTACACCCCTGTCGCTCAGCGCCATTTGCTGTGAAATGAGCAGCCGTTATCTTTAGTTCAGATTGCTCAAAATTTCTTTACTGCTGGCTTTGATTCCGGTAAACCCAGAAGTTGTTAAAACAGTTTGATTTACACAAACATCACAATATTCCTTATTTTTTATATCCTTCAAAAAAATGGTTAGCAATGTATTTTGAACTGGCTCTGAGTACTATTATGCACAATTTCATTCTTTAGATCTGTAATTGTGATTGGCTAATTTCAAAATTTGTCTCAAAATTATGTCTGGGTGGCCTTGGTTTGTGCAGTCACACTGTAATGCAAAAGCGGGTGGAGGGTGGCAAATGGTAAAGTGTGTGTGCTGAACGGTTTCAGTTGGCTTGTAGTGGGTTTTGAGGTCCATGATGGACCAAGATGGATTCTTTTGTGAATCTCTCACCTCTATTTAAAGAGAAGGTCACTGATTTTGTTCTCTAATATTCTTGCTGTGATGTTTTTATCGTGGGGTTGAATGTATTTATGAGCTTGGTTGTTGAAACAGATTTCCTTTTTTCAATTATTATTGTCCTTTTGAAAGGGAGAAAACATCATTTAAAGATATTTCCTATTCAGAGTTATCTTTGTATTGCTTTGCCTAATAAAACTTGCTTTGATCTCCGCTATGAAGATGATTGCAAAAGACAATGCCCATTGTGACACTATAGTAACAGAGATATAGTGGAACCTGGTTAATGTGGACACCAGAGGGATATGCCATAGTGTCTGTATTATCCAGGTGTCCGTGTTAAAAATGTTAAATTATCGGGGCAAATGAAACTGTCCTTTTATGAGGGTGTCTGTATTAAGCGGGTCTCTATAGAGCAGGGCTATTGAACACTTCTGTGTCGAGATAGATTCTTATGACAGAATTGATGGACCATTTGAAAGGAAACTATCTTAAGGGCAGAGGGGGGCGGGGTGTCACAATATTTTTAGGGCTGATGGTTTGGGGAGGGCCGAGATGTTTTAGACAAAAATTTGAGGAAGGGCCACATTTATGGGCCCTCATTTTTTAGTTTTTTTCAGCCCTCTTCCCCTCAGTAATTGATGACCACTCCTTTAAAAGCACATTTAGCAAAATCAAGTAAACAGTCCTGTTGTTTAAAGAAGGTCAGTTTGGTTGAAAAATGCCTGTATTATTAAAATTAGTAGCAGGCTTTTTAACACAAAGGGGGTGATGATCAAGTGTGGATCAATAGAAAAAATTGTCAGAGAGGGAATTTACATTGACCTGAGAATGCAAAACATTAAATGTTTTACATTGTCAGGTCAATGTAAATTCCCTCTCTGACAATTCCCTCTGACAAATTTTGTTTTCAATAGATATTCTTTAAGAGATGCCATGAATATATCGGAAGATCAAAAACGATGGGTAGTTATTGGGATTGCTTTCAACAAGCTGGTGCCTCATATCCGACCATTTGTAGAACAGTCATTACAGGCAGAGTACCAGAGCTTGAAGTCCAGCCATAACATTCACATCCAAACTCCACCTGGGATTCTCAAGAATCATCCCAAACATCTGAAATATGAAAACGTCAATGGTAACAGCAGTCACAAACTCTCCTCTGGAAAGTTTGACTTGTCAAAATTTGACTATAAGGTATCAAGTCATGTTGACTTTGCCAAGCTTTACCTTCAGCCTTTCATGGTCAAGTTCAATGCATTTGATGTAGAATGTGATGGGTCTGCTGTTCTTCTACTACTTGGTGAAGTACCTGTGTTTTCACCTGCAATACAGTCATCAGCTGAGACAGTAAGAGATCATGTAAGAAATGAGTGGGCGCACTGTAACTTTACAGACTGGGATGCAGTGAAATTTCAGTGCTGTTTTAAGGAGATGCAGCAACTTGTCCAATCCCTGGGCCTGCCCACAGCAGATGAAACTAAAATCCTATCCGAGCTAAATGACTGGGAGAACAAAGGTAATTTAATTTAATTCTTAAGTATCTTTTTGTCAAAGTGACAGTTTTGTTGTAAAACAAAAACCCTCTTGTCCCTTTCTATTCTCTCTTCATCATTTAAAAGTACTTTTTCATAGAAGAAATTTGTTTACCGACGGAGCACTTAGGAGTGTTCTTCGTCCGTCCAGATCGAATTGGAGTTTGGCAATTGTAATAAACGCCGATTTAATTAACAGGATAGGAAAAAACGTTTTACACGCAATCTTTTGATTCGATCGCGGAATATTTATCAAGTGATGGATTTGGACGTTTTGTCACGTGATTTATACTATGAATCACGTGACAAAACGTCTCGTTAGATCGCGATTTTGGAGCCCTACAAAATATGTCGATGGCCTCCCTAAATCTGCTCTTGAACCTGTCCTCCTCCCTCGTGAGGTTCGACGAGGAGGTCAAGGTGTGGCCTGATTTTAGATGATCCGCAACCGCCGTTTTGGACGCTCTTGAATCTCGCTCCAAAAGGTCTAGCTGTCTCCCCAAGGTAGAAATCCTTACAGCCTTCGCACTGAATTTCTTACACCACTCCACATTTCTTTTCCCTGGGTGTCAAATATTTGGGGTGGACCAAATATAATAACTGCATTGATATTTATTCTTAATAAGCAGGGGTCGACATTAACTTTTTAAGTTGGTTGCCCTTCGGGCAACAAAGCCTCACAACCTAGTTGCCCGAAAAAGAATATTAGTTGCCCAAAACATTCGGTACAAACAAATTCAATGAAGCTATATCTGCAAATTAGGTACTTTTTTATTAACTTTCCTTAATATTTACGTTCAAAGTTATCAGGGGATAAATGAGGAAAATATTCTAAAAAAAAATTTGTTCACATTTACCCGCCAAATAGAAAAATCGAATTAGGTTTGAACTCACAAAGCTGCTGCGTAAGGGGCGCACGGTCGCCAGAGGCGCCTACGATACTATCCTCGGGCGACCAAAATTTCAAACAGAGAGCCCGAACGGGCGCCTAAAACGTATGATTCTCGGGCTAACTTCCGGTGAACAAACAGCAAAATTCCCCGCTCATTCTGCACTTTTGAAACGGAAAAGGCAAACTTTCAGTAGTCGGCCGTGCGCAAAAAAATATTTCCGCCGACAAAAGGCAAACAAACAAGCACTTGTCTTGAAATTCGCTTCTGTGACTTCCGCTGCAGCGCAGTTGAAGTTTCTCGCCTGAACATGGCGTCAAATGAATTTGATAGTCTTCGAAAAACCTTCGATATTAAAATCATGACTTTTCCCCCAGCGTTAGAAACGTTAGGTCGCTATTGCATGAAGGAAAAACTGATAAAAAGTCGCGATCCGTGGAAAAGCAAGAGGTTTCAAATTACACGTGACATTGTAGCGTTTTCTATCTTGCTACGAACACGAACGGTACACTTGGAGGTTTCTGTTATTATTTATTCAACGTTATCTACGCCACCCTATTTTTTGCTGTACGTTTTGTGGTAACTTTTGAAAGTCTCGCAAAAACATTCCAATTTTTGAAAATGATTTGCGGCGACTATTCATTAAGATCATATTTCAATCTGTTTTTTTAATTTACACAGTTGCGCACGACACACAAACCTTCACAAATATAAAAGCAGTTTTGATAGTTCAAAAGGTAGACTTGATACAACAATACTGTGTCATATTAACCTACAACTTTCACAGAAATTGCAGTTGCTTAGGATGAAATTTTTAGTTTTCCCGGGCAAGCGGGCAAAATTATAAACTAATTAATTAATTGATTGTTTACATTTGTTTTTAGTATTTTAAACATAGTTTAGGGATTTTTCCATTTGTATTTTTATTTCATTAACTGTATCTATATATCAATGTGCGGCAACCTGTTTTAGATTTTTAGCCTTCTTAATTAAATTCTTATTGTCAATGACTTTTTACAGAGAGACTGGGTAACCACTCCCTGTGTATTTGACACTAAATAAATTATCTTATCTTATCTTAAATGCTGCCTGATGGTGTTAATAGGCTTGTGGAATGTGCCAACTCCTTGTTTTTTTGAAAACTTTTGTAAGCTTTTCTGGAACTCCTTGCACGTAAGTCAGATACACTGTGAGCACTATTGGAGACGGCTTTACCTTTTGTACCTGAATTGTTGGCTGTCTTTGGTGAGATTCTTAACATTCACTATTTGAAACTGTTGTTGGAAATGTTGGTTTTTTAGAAGAGGATAGAACTGGAATACCCGGAGAACAACATTTTGGAGCAAGGGAGAGAACCAATAACAATCTCAACCCTCATATGGCGTTGAAACCAGGATTCGAACCTGGGCCAGACAATGAAAAATACCATAATATTCTCAAAATTGTCTTTTCAATTTGAGAATATTATGATATTTTTTGCAGTGGTCTATAGGCGGGAGGGGAGTACTTGCTTCTGCTCTTTGAAGAGGCAGGGAACCTAGAAAAGAGCCTGATTCCTGCGACGGTTACCCAAGTAGCTTTGTTGGTAATCTGTTTGAAGTTCACTCTGTTGTCTGCTTTAACTTCGCCTAAAAAGGTCAAAAACCCTTTCTTGTGACAATTTTTTGTGTCCTCATATTATTGCTTAAGCTTGATTACCAGCCTTTTTGGGAGGAGGATGCAAACCTTACTCCTCAAACGGCTGGAAATCGAGCCTTGTGATTGTCACTATTGGTAAAAGACACTAGTCCTTAGCAGTTAAGCGTAAAATGTAATGTTGTATGATATTTTCATCCGACGTTGAAACTTTCACATCTTTGCATAAAAAAAACTAAGCCAGAAATTCGACGTCTGCGTTTGATGTGTAAAATGGAGGTATCTTTAAAATATTAGAACTGTAAATATACAACTGCAGTCTTTTTTGTCATCTGTTAAACAAGGCCCGTTAAAGCCGTTTCAGAAAGAGGAATAGCTTAGTGAATCTGAAGAGTGCTAAAATGAAATAACGTTTGAAACGAGAAGTCATCTGAGAATTCCTCACGCCATATGGATGCTTAGGCAAATATTTTAAACACTGGGCACATTTAGGATTGTAAAACTAAATACCACTTTTTATCTCAGTTATTTTAAGTAACGTTATTTAAGTTGTTAAAATGTTCTGTTTACAGGTGTAACATTCTGTGGTAACTCCCCAGTAGATCCGTCCCTACTAAGCTTGGTTCAAAATGAAGTGTTGCAACTTTCCTGCAATTTGGATCATTTTGTTTGCCAGTACAAAGAGCAGAGCGACCTGTTAAAATCACAGCTCTGCGAGGTGCAGCAAAACCTCCAACAGAAAGTTGAACAAGTAGAACACAAGGTGGAAACCTTGGAACAAAAGGTAGAAGATCTTAGTTGCAGACTAGCGAGACGTCAAGAAAGTGTCAACCCTCCATCGTTCTTTGGAGCGCTGGACAGAAATGAGTATTTTACAAGCCGGAAAAAAGAGTTGGAATCATTGGACAAAGCTTTTGAAGAAGTTAACACCACAGGAGCTGGTCTTAGAAGCGGTAAGAGAAAGGCTAAAGTTCATGGTATTTGCGGACTCGGAGGCTGCGGGAAGTCATCTCTTGCCTTCGAATATGCTTGGCGCAACCTGGAACGTTACTCCGGAGGCGTTTACGTTATAAATGGAGAAAGTGACGAACTGTTGCGATCATCTGTTCAAGGAATCCATGGACAATTCGTGTACAAGTCTCAGCCCAACAGGCACGAAGAAGCAAAACAGTTTGATCAGCTAATGACGGAAACTCTTTCGTGGCTTGGTAGTCTAAGGCACAAGTGGCTTTTGCTTGTAGACAACATGGATCAAAAGAAACTTAGCTCCTACACACGAAAAATGTTTTTGAGCCAGTGGAAAAATAAAACTTTAGGGGACATTCTTGTCACTTCTCGTAGAAGTCCTCAAGCGTTGTGTGAGGACCTAGATCTTCATCCTGAAAACTGTCTTGAGCTGGATGCTTTTTCTGTCGTCGAATCTATTGAATTCCTAAAGAAACGCATAGGATTATCATCCGCTTTTGAAGATCAAGAGGAGGGAGTAAAAGACCTTGCCCAGGAGCTTGGTGGATTACCGTTGGCTCTAGAACAAGCTGCTGCTTATATCAGTGCGTTAGGGTGCTCGGCTCAGTCGTACCTTAAGCAGTATCGTGAACAAAAGTCGATTCTTTTGAACAGGAAAAGCGCCAAACCATGCTCAGAGGTCTACAGTGAGGCACGCCTGGCAGTAGGAACTACATGGCGTCTGAATTTCAGTTATATAGAAAATGACGAAAAGGATGAAGGACTTGGTAAGGCCGCTTCCTTCTTCATGAAAATTGCCACATATCTGTCCCCAGATGAGATACCCATTGAGATTCTGAATGTGGGCGCTCCAGAGATTGACCATAAATACCTGAAGGATCGCTTGAAAATGCCAATCGGTGCAGAACAAATTGTTGATTTGTTGCTTAGGTTTTCACTTTTCAACCGCAAGTCAGATGATAGCTTAAGTATCCATCGACTTGTTCAAGAGGCTTTGAAAGAGCGTTATGGTAATGTAGGCGAAACTGAAAAAGCTTTTTCTTCTGCCGTACGAATGTTGCACCATGCATTTCTCGACTGCATTGGGGGAACAGACTTCCTTCACCATTTGGATGCGACAATGAGGTCTTTGAAAGATGAGACAGGGTTGAGTCTTGAGTACCGTGTCCAGCAGACTATCGCAAGCGTGACAGAGGCCAAAGTGGAGGTGCAACGATGGAAAACGCTCTCCACGAACGCTTTTCACCTTATTCTTCATCTCTTAAAAAATTCATGCTTGCAGCGTGATTACCTATTCCGTGAGGAAACTGCCAGGATCTTTTGCGAAGTTGCCTTCTATTACTATTCTTTGGGAATGAAAAGTGAAGGATACCGCTTTCAGCAACATGTTTTCGAAATTTTGTGCGCAATGAAAAAGTGCATTTGTTTTTACAAAGGCGATGAACTCATGAAAGTGACAAGAATCCTAAGGCCTTTCATTGAGCCCAGTGCTGTTGAAGCAAAGTTAGCAGATCCGTCAGCGGAAACGATTGAAAACGTCAATGGTGGAACAGGTTTCAAGATTGCAACCACTCAAACCAACGAATTGTTAGAAAGGATACAAATGATAGAACCAAAGGCGAGAGAAGCTTTCTTTAGGGGCGATTATCAAGCCTCGTCTGATCTGTACACGGAGATTGTTAAACTACCAATTGCAGAAAATCAACCTTGCGCTCGTCCTCTTGGAACAATTTTTTGTAACCGCGGTATTGCGAATATGCAAATGAAAAACATTGAAACAGCTTTGGACGACTTCAATGCTTCTATTTACGCAGACACTGAGCTTTATCGTGGTTATTACTGGAAGGCATACGCACGTTGTAAACTCGTTGAAAATGGAAGAACCGAGTTCACCAGCAGAGCCAAAGCTGCAGCAGCTGTACTTCATTACAAGTTTGCATGTTCCAAAGCAGGTGATATTCGAAAACTGCAACATAAATTTCAGAAAGTTTCAGGATTGCTTGATAGAATCAACTACAATTTTGTTACCAATGGTAACCAGCTCAAGGAACTAGAGAGTCAGCTCTCTGAAGAACGAAATGCAAATGACTCATTTACAGTCATTCTAGCAGAGGGGAAATTCGATTTGAATGAGTTTGTCGTATCGAAAGGATGTTATTTTGTCTGTCTTCCTGGAGGTTCCGCTGTGCTTAGTTTCAGCAGAGGTTTGTTTTTGTCAGATGCGTCTTTTCTATTTGAAAATGTTCATTTCGAAAATTCTTTGCCCTCATCAAACTGCGATCAACCTTTGTCGTCTGAAGCAGCTTGTAGTACTGCAGAGAGAGAAGAGCTACTTTCAACAACGTCAGGAAAATCACACCTGATTAAGAAGGAAGTGACCGCCGACAGTGAAGGCGAACATTATACTCTGATAGAGGCTAATGACGTTAAATCATTGGTCATGGATCACTGTTCTGTCAAATTTTCAAATGGTGCAGGGTTATTGGTGGAGGCACATCACCGTCAGCAAGTAATTGTTTCAGTGAAGTCTACTGGAATTCATAGGAATCGTGGGCCTGGGATCTTTATTCAAGGAGGAACAGCTGATTCCCACATAAGTATTTGTGACAGTCAAGTAGAACATAATATGTATGGTCTTGCAATGATTACCCCAGCACGTTTTTACGTGGAAAATAATCGTATTCTCTATAACTTAGCTGGTGGTATTGTGGCCGCCGGAGGTTGTAGTGGAGGATTATTGAGAAATTCATTGAGAGGTTCTCGGTGTGCCATTTTGTTGAAAGGATCAAACGCGACAGTAGAAGAAAGCGTTATTGCTGAACAGCCTGGTTGGGGAATCGTCGTTTCTGCTGGAAGCAACTTAATTTGCAAACAAACAACATTTGAAAATAATTACTGTGGAGGACTTCGTGTCATGTCAAATGGCAAAGGAAATGTTTTGGTCAACAGATGCGATTTTAGGAAAAATCTTGGTCCGGATGTTTTTCCCACTAATGCCAAAGAAATTTGCCCATTGGATTTGCAATGTAAAGAGTTGTTCACAAGTCTTCAGGAATCACCCATTATGTTTTACTTACGTAATTTCCTTGAACTAGAGAAAACTGACCAGTTTGAACAAGCTGATGAATTCAGAAGCCCCTTGCTTCTGGAAAACAGATTTTCGGATGTTCCTTATGTTCTCTCTTGGAAACCTCTTGAAAGATGCTCTGCCTGCTGGAAAGATCTACAGTCGGTTTGTGATGTCATCGAATGTTCCAGTTGCCTTGTTGCAAGGTACTGTAGCAAGCAGTGCTCTGACACTGCAAGAGATGTTCATTCTTTCGTCTGTAACTCCATTCTTGAAGCAAATAAGGAATGTGAACCTTTGCAGCTACTTTTCAGCTCGCCAATAAAAGCAGCTTGTCAACGTAAAGCTGGCAACTGTTTATGTGTTATTACTGCTCTAATCATTGTGCTTGGTCCGGCAGAATCTCGCGGGCGTATCTGTATATTAACTTGTCCACAGCGCAACCTTCATGCTGTGCTTAAATCCAAAAATTTGCACAGTTTTGTAATGATTCATGGAGCTCTCGTTAAAGAAAGCATGATTGACATCAAGGCCGCTAGTATTTTGGCAAACTTTTATCCTGAATCCCATACCGTCACTGTTTACTGGCATCGCATTTTCCCTGTCGACAAAGTACCAAATGGTTGGAACTGGGTGAACAGATTAGATTTGTTTGCAAAATCCTGTTCAAGGGAAGGCACGTCTTAAAAGGTGACAATGTAAAAATGGTTCAAAGATTGTCCAACTTTAAGGAAGGTTTGTTTTGACTCTTTCGATGGATGGCCACTGATGACGTGTAAAGAGACCAGCTAAGAACGAACACGAAGCTTAGGAGGACTTTCGGGTCTATTGCTTTCCCCAAACAGATACTTTGACATTCTTTTGATACTTAAATACGATTCATCGCGAGAACTAAATGCGCGTACAATGACAAAAACAATGGAATTGTAATTATGTAAAGCAGTTGAATTTTCGCTGACACACCTGCCGTTTTTGCAGGCTCGTCAACAGAGAGGTTAAGTATCACGTTTACGTTAAACGGCAAACGCGAATTTGTACCACGTGAGCAAGTTTCCTCTTTACTTGTCGTTTACTGTTCATTATTTCTACACCTAAATTAGTAGTTTCACGCAATTTCTTAGCCATGAGAATTGTTATGAGCTGGTTTTTTCTGCTCATTTTCTATTTTGAGAAATTCTTGACGTTTGCCGTATACGTGAAGCTCTTAAACTCTCTAACATCAAACTTGTTTTCAAAATAAGGAATTTCTTCAACGTGAAAGACCCTTTCCCGTAGGGGCTCCGCACGTGCGTAGCTCAAGGTACGGAAAACGGCGCAACAAAAAACGTGCAACTTGTTTTGCAACATTTCTGCAAAACGAGTTGAATAGCGATGTTGCGCTTTATACCACCCGCATAAAACCTGTCTTGCAACAAATCAGGTTGTTAATAGGTTTGAACCTGGGTGGTAAAACGCGCAACATCGCTTTTCAACCCGTTTTGCAGCAATGTTGCAAAACAAGTTGCACGTTTTTTGTTGCCCGTTTTTCCGTACTTTAACAAGTTTAACGGTGCAAACTGTAATTCTTGCTACGTTGGTGAGACGAGGCGACATTTTCACACACCCGAGTTCCTTGCGTCTGATAAACCTTCACACGTTTTTGGTAGGTTAAACTAAAGTAGTCTATGCGTGTTAAACACTTTAATCAGAAGCATATAAGGGGCTATATGCTGCTTCTTTAATTTGTAATATTCCCTTTGTTTTTTTGTAATCATTACTTAGCATTTTCTGTCCAATCATCTTTTACATAATTTTTGCCTCTGTGACTGTTTTATAACCCGAACGTTGCTTGCAAAACGCAGTTTTGTTACCTATACACTTGTGTTATTGACCAAGTTTGTTCGGCTGGCTTAGGTTAGCTAGGTTATTTTTTGCGTTTTTATGGACCATGACGAAGGCGAGGTCTATAAAAACACACAAAAAGAGGACAATATCCAGGCATCTTGACGGAACAAGCTTGGTCAATAAAGGGTATATTTTGTGGCCAAAAAGAGAACCTTTTCTTGCGTGACCAATGCGGGGAATCTAGATAGACCCATCTTGCCTGCTCGAGTAGCAAATAAGAACACAGGATTTGCATGATATGACCCGCTCTTTAATGATGCACAAATTTTAGCCAAATTGTTATTAACAGTTACACTGAAGATGAAGATGAAGTCCTTCGAAACACGTTTGTAAAAATTTAAAAATTTTGTATTGTTTATGAGAATTTCTGTGCTGGTCTTATGTTGTCGCGACCTTTTGGACTCTCAAGATGTTTCAGCTGTTGACGAAGACCTTGTAGGGAGTATCCATCGACAATTTTTTTTCTGTTACCAAACGATTAGCAAGAATAGTAACGTAGCAAGAATTACAGCTTGCACCGTTAGACGATTATACTTAGTATTTACGTACATCTTTTGGGTGTTGGCTCACTGGGCAATATTGGGCATGGCTGAGAGATGTTCCCGACGTCAACCGTCAAGGAAACCGAAGGTACATTTATACTATGCCAACACTATACTAGATATCCCTTGCGCGGCATAAAAATCATATCGGAATTAGGGCAACTGTTTACACATAACAACACTATTTTTGAGCGGTGTCTGTAGCAGGAGGGTGCTGCTTTGCGCCGATCTTAAAATGGATCGTCATTTTTCGAATGGGCTTCTGTGCCACTCTTGTGACAGTGCAAACAGGCATTTATGGCGAGCTTGAGTATTGTTCATGTTGACATGATATGCCATCCGATGCCGAGTGTTAAATTCGATTAGATTACTTTATGTGTAAAATTTATGAGCAGATTGTCTCAGCTGAGCAACCTTTTTTTCATGAGACCATAGTAGAGGAGACTGGTTAGGAAACTCGGCAAACATCAAAGTTGAAAAAAGTGGTGCTGTAGTTTATGTTGGAAGCTCCCTGACCGTGCACAATCCTTTGTTTTCTGTTCAGGAATAATGACTGAATTAGGTAATGAAATGTTTGTATTGGTCAATAACTTCAAAATGATAGGAATGCTATTGAACGTTGTGCACGGTCAGGTCCAAAAAAACTAACAAAAAATTAGGGTTTCCCAACCATTCCACTTTAATTAACTATGATGAGACGAACCAGACTTAGTGAGTCAAGCTCTTGAAAAGTTCGACGTCTGGCTCAGTTACGCCTAGGCAAAACAAACTTTTCACGAGACAAACCAAACTTAGTGATGAAAAGGACGATGTCTGGCTCAGCCAAGCTCCTCTGAATGAGTTTGGATTGTCTAACACGTTGTACGTTCTACGAATAGCAAGTCTGAGGATCGTCTCCGGGACAAACGTCGATCTTCACATGCGACAAACTAAACTAATAAATTAAAAATTTGTATGATAATGTATATTTAGCCTCTTTCGGGAAAAAAATATTAAAATTGCATTTTGATCTGATTCTGTTGGTTTGGTCTTAAGTTCGACGTATCAGGGCCCGCGGAGCAGTTTTCAAAGTGCGGGGGCTGATCCACCCCTTTTGAAGTGTAGTGGGGGCGGGGGGGGGGGGGGGTTAGGGGTTGTGGACGTTTCTTCTTGGAGAGCCTATACTCGATAAACAGTAATTTTACGAATATGTCTCGCAAGGCACTATTTTTATATATCATTTCATGTGCGATGAAAACATCATAAATCTCTGTGCCTCTTATATTGAAAATATTCTAAATTGTCCGTTATGATAATATTTAATTGCTCCGTTCTTTCTTACTTAACATTTATTTTACTTTTTTTCATTTATCATTGTTTTGGTACTGAAATCTTCGTGCCGACTCAATATTTTTTAATACAGTTAGAGCTGAAAGAT